>CM022948.1:13768136-13841717 GCA_012931725.1 Litsea cubeba
AATATCTCACCTAAAATAAATTCCTAATCAAACATCTATATGTATATATTTCTAAAAATGCCGTACCCGTATCCATATCCTAAAATTTTAAGTTGGCATATCGAACCCCCATTCCCCATGTCTGTGTCCGTATCCGTGTCTATATCTAGGCATCATAGCTTGTAGGTGTTGATAGCGTCTTAAGAAACTACAAGGGAGAGGTGTTGTTTATGTTCTCAAAACATGTAGGCATTGAAGATTCCAATGAGGCGGAAGTATTGGCTATTTTGGAAGCCCTAAGGATTTATTCATCTCACAGTTATCAAAATATATTGGTGGAAAGGGATTCTTCAAATGCAATATCTGGGATATCTTCTTTAGATAAGGGTCCTTGGAAATTTCAATTCGTTTTCAATGTAACCAAGACCTTGTCTTCATCTATGAATGTTGGGTTTCATCATGTGTATCGGTCGGCAAATGGCATAGCAGGTTGCTTTGGCAAAGTTGGGGATAGATAAAGATGTTCCCTTTTTTTTCCCCCTCCTTTGTAATTTGTCTTTTTTATGCGTTGGTATTTAGCTGTTATACCTTCACGTGTTTTTCTTATGCTTTTATCTTTATTTTGTACTTTTTTAAATCTTTAATCTAATTTACCGTTACCGTTCCAAAACAAAACATTTCTAATAAGCAATAGTAATGACAAAAACTTCTGAGCAATAACTGATTTAAAAATTATGAGTTCTCTTTTATCATGTGAAAGATAGTGATGGTAATACTTTTACCATAATCTTTAGTTATTTACTACTATGAATTATGTTCTCTTACTTAGACTACAGTTTTAGTATATGGAATATGAGGACACTCTTTCCATGTAGTTCTCATATTTTGTGTATATTTTTCCTTTTCAGCCATCAAGAAATTGATGTGAGCCATCCAGATTTTTTCAGGAATGCAAAACAAAATGGTTATATTCCTCCCAATAAAGAGGTAATTGTATTTCATATTGTAGTTTTCTCTAACTCGCGTCACTGTAATTCATGCATTGCAACACCAGCAAGTTCATAGTATTTCAATATCTCTGTAGTGTAGAGAAATGGATGAATGGTAGATTTCTCTTATGAAATATATATTTACTTGCATCATATTTGCAACAGGGCAGGGCTTAAGGATTCTCGAGTTAAGCAATGACATATACTTTAACTCTTTCTTTCAGCTACTTTAGAGGTTGATGCTATACTAGAACCATGCAATTTAATGTTGTACTGCAAAATGCCTGCCCCAAAACTATAGGTTTCCAGATTTTCCTTGCATGATACAATGCATTCAAGTGGTATTTCTGTTGTTCTCAAGCACCTTGGCACCATTTGTGCAACCGCTTTTTGCACTTCAGATCTCCTTTGCAATCGCTAGTACTGAAAGGAAACACTGATTACGTTAAGGTTCCACTGAGTTTTGTTGGTTGCAAAATTTCTATTTGTGAATTTTGACCATTGTTATTTTCACTTGCTATTTTTTACATGTTGCTTTTCTTTTTATTTCCTGTTGCTGTGTTCACTGACAACTACATTGTTTGAATTTCCGGTGCCTTTGTCCAGTGTTTTCATCTATGCCACTCAAATATTTGCTTCAAGAAAAACCTTTGGTTTAGGATTAAATTTGTTCTTTTGAGCGTTTGACTTTCTGCCTCTTTTACTTGACACTTCTAAATGGGTGCCATACCTGTGTCCGATGCTTCAAAAAGTGTAAGGGCCATTCATTACATTTTCCCATTGCTGTTCATTGGTAACAAGCCTTCTTTTAGGCCTCCAATCTATCTGATTGTAAATAATTTTTGTTTCATTTTTTTTAATACAATGCACGTATGATTTTTATTAACTAAGTACATGCTTAATGCATGGGTATTTGAAATCCGATAGGGTTTTTTTCCTGATAACTTCTATTTAATAAAAAGAAAATACAGTATAGGGGAGGGGTACTGTATAAAATCAAAGCAGAAGATACAAGATACCTGACAAAACCAGAAAGTGCCAATGGTCAAGTCTGGAAGTTTTATATCATGGTAAATGATCAAAGTTTGATGTTTAATCCCCTCTTTTGCTAACATATGAGCCAGAGTTTCTGCTGTGCTTAACATGGTAGAAAGAGGCCCCAATGTTTGTAGCCAGGTACCAAATTCCTAGCACCATTTGGGATTTTGAGATAGAAAAGGCTTCCATGAAAAAGGTGACTGGAGGGGAAGATCGAAAGGTGAAACAGGTTGCTGATGTGCATCGCCTTTCCTTTGCAAATCCATGTGGACCTGTAGATATATAATTATTGGGAGCTATGATAATCCAACCTGCATACCTTAGTCTTCTCACCTTCTCTCTTTCTTTAGAAAGTAGATAACATCTCTACAACCCTGATCATTCTTCTTTTCTTTTCTGGCAATTCTCCACCTTTAGAATTTCTAAGGCTCTATGATAGATAGATAAAAGGAAGTGCTGAAGCCGTTGTTTTTATTTATTTCTTTCTTTATTATTATTATTATTATTATTTTTTGTCTCCTTGGCCTAGTTTTCATGGGGACTCACCTAAACCTACCTGCCTAAAGATCGATCCCTTACTAATGATGCTTTTATATATCTCATTCACAAGATAATGTAAAATGTAGTTTACTTATAAAGCCTTGATTTGTTGATGCAGGATCGAGGACAGCCTGGATTTACCTTGGCTGAGAGGCAGCGTTTCAGTACTATCTTAACTGAGTGAGTCTGTTAAAAATCTTAATCGTAAACGTTTCTTCCAAGAAAATCATATATATGAAAATATATATACATATATAATGTGTGTGTGTGTTGTACCCTTTCAAAAAAAAATCCTGGCACCGATGGCTTATATTAACTTCTTCTTTTTGCAGATTCTATTATGAACTTTAAAAAAAAAAAAAAAGTAAAACTTGAAGTTGATATTAAGATGTCTTGTCATGTTATGGCTGCAAATGTTAAGATGGATCAGGCCATTTGGGTATTCCTTGGAAGTTAGTTCCAAAGATAAATCTCAAAATGGGAATGGATTTTTTTTTTTCTTTTGATTGATAGCAATGTTTTATTGAAAAGAAAGGGGAAAAACTAAAGTTAAACACATAGTTGTTCCTTTTTGAGAAATTTGGAGTAGCAGGAAACATGATTAAAAAAAAAAAAAAAAAAAAAAAAACTTACATGGTACAGAGGAAAAAAAAGGTGTTTGTTCAGCTAAGACCTGAGTTTGTGATCTGCGTCTGGCCTCTGGACTTGGCAAAAATACAGTTGATTAATACTGTGACTGACTTCTGACTTAGCATTGTTGTGAAAAATGAAGAAAATATATTACAGAAGCAAGCTGGGCTGCACTAGACACTGTAGTTATGAATCTGAAGGCAACATCACACCAGACAGAAGCAACTAGAATGAATGTGGGCTATGGATCTCTTCATTTATGTTCTCATTGGGGTTGCAACAGTGTGTTATATTCTAAAGTGGAAAGTAAAGCATGGAGTAACATCTTAGGTATTCCCAGTGGTTCTCACTGGTGAAACTGGAAACCATCATCCATGCCATGTGATGCGGTGGTGAATGCTTTTGACTCATCTTATTATTATTTTTTTTCAGATAACACATTTTATTAAGAACAGCAAATGGGAAACTCCGGAGAGAAAGCAAGAAACCTCCTTACAACTAGGTTCAATAGGAAGCCTCAAAACAGGTTGGCCACATTCTCTGCAGAGAAACCCAATAAAACAGACACACCCACCCGTCAATCCCCAATAGAACCCTTACTTAGGATGAACAAGTGGGATAATTAACTCATTGGACAGCAACTGTAGCACGTTTCTCTTTAAACTCTATAGGCCAATCGTATTTGATCAAACTATGAAGATTCTGTATTCCTCACTTCCCTTTTCCTTTAGAACGAATGTCAAAAGTGAAAGTAGCTGCAGAATGAATGAATAATTGCATTAAGTTTGACATCACCCAATATGAAATAACTTATGAAATGGAGGACAAGTACTTTGCGGTCCTTGAGGATGCTTTGAATGATGAAATTGCTGCTTGTAAGGCAGGTAATATAGTCCATTAGAGGGGAATTGGCGACAAAGCTTACCCTATTGTTTTGGCACGAAGGGCCCCCATTGTAGCTGCTACTGATGCTGACAACGTTATTGATATTGATTTAAAAGACCCTTTATTACTTAAGTATTTGTTTGAAAACCACCTCCCTCCTTGTCCACGATCAACTAGAGCTGAAGTGGTGGACTTTTTGCATCATCAGAGAGGAGGAACTGTTAGATGGAACATGGCCCCATCCTCTAGAATGGATTGAGGTTTAGCGCCTCAACATTTATATTCCTCTCAAAGCTTGCTCTGGATTACAAGACTTTGTCCTTTTCATCACGTGGATGTTCAGTTTCTCCAGTTGATTCAATATATGATTTCACCTTGGTCGTGCAAGCAACACACAAGTAATTTTTTTTGTGCTTCTGTGCTCTACTCCGATGTATCAATAAGTTATGAGATTGTTTTGTTTTAGGATCTTAAGACGGTATATGAATGGGACCATATTGAGAACTGCCAATATCTCCTTTGATACAGTGGATTAGGTATTTTAACCAACTTTTAAATGGGCTTATTTTTATGTACTGTGACCAACTAAAGTTCAAGTTGAATGATTAAACTGACAACTGAGACAATAAAGAGGAACTGTTAGATGGAACGTGGCTCCATCCTATAGAATGGATTGAAGTTTAGCGCCTCAACATTTATATTCCTTACAAAGCTTGGTCTGGATTACAAGACTTTGTCCTTTTCATCACGTGGATGTTCAGTTTCTCCAGTTGATTCAATATATGATTTCACCTTGATCGTGCAAGCAACACACAAGTAATTTTTTTTGTACTTCTGTGCTCTACTCCGATGTATCAATAAGTTATGAGATTGTTTTGTTTTAGGGATCTTAAGACGGTATATGAATGGGACCATATTGAGAACTGCCAATATCTCCTTTGATACAGTGGATTAGGTATTTTTAACCAACTTTTAAATGGGCTTATTTTTATGTACTGTGACCAACTAAAGTTCAAGAGGAATGACTAAACTGATAACTGAGACAATAAAGAGGAATTGTTGTGGAGAATGTCATGCCACATTGGTTGACCATTGTATATGTAGGGTTTAGCAACCCAATTATTGCTACAAGGATGCTACAGTCACAGTCAATCAAGGCTATTAAATATTACAATTAGAGCTATAATCATGGATATCAATTATCCCCTAAGATTGTTAATCCTGTCTATTGACTAGTAGGAAATGTACAAGCTAAATGGAGGACTGCGTATTGAGATATGTTCCTCGAATATGGTAGTCCGTGGGGGTCATATTCTTTAGTGATACCTAGTGTCGCTACGCTTTCCTCAAATTGATTTGGAGTTTGGTAAAGCGCCAATTTGGTAGTAAGAAAAACTCGGGTCGACTTTTTCATTGCTTTAGTAGAAAGGTCAGAGAACTGATAATCGGAGGAGACATGAGGAAAATGTGGAGTTCCAAACAAGGCATGTCCATGAATAAGTGGCAGTCGACTTTGATGTGTTAGGTTAGGTCATGACAAAAGGGGATTGGTAGTGATTTGGATAACACATAGGGTGCAATGGGATCCGGAACTGGTAACCTAAGTTCACAAGAAGGCATCTTGAACAGATCACTTCACTGCTTGCAGGGGTCAGCTTCTACAGAAGATTTTGATACCATTTGATTGCTTTTTTCACTTCCAAGAAATAAGAGTTATGCCCAAGGGCATACACCGCTCAATGGTGAATCGATGAGTATTAGGGCATCCAGCCTAGTCAACATCAGCAAGTGATTAACAGTGATCCAAGGCTTGCCACAATCCTGCAATGAGATCCTCAATTAATGAAAGATGGATCCAATGGAAGGTTAGGACTGACAGAACCAGAGAACTGAATTGAAGAGAGTGATTTGGAATCTTGGATGATCTCAAAGATCAGTCCTTTGCTTTACTTATAGACTTAATGGCCTTAATCAAGGCAAATTACAATCTAATTACAATCTCTATGAATGGAAAGAGAATAAAGAATATTGATACAGATTATATACATGGAAAGAATTCAAAATAGATTGATGAGTCACAGTCCACTAATCCTTATCCCACGTTGTTTATGAGAATGGGCCAGTGGGCCTATTGTACATGGGTCTTGGCTCAACTATTGTTGACATCCCCCCTCAAATTGATGCTGGTCAAATAGTGCGAATCAAGAACTCATGACGTGGCCGAGGCAGTCCTTTGGTGAAGATGTCTGCGAGTTGGAGTTCACTTGAAACATGTGGAAGACTAATCACCTTGCGATCATATTCATCTCGAATGAAATGACAATCCACCTCAATATGTTTTGTACGTTCATGAAAAACGGGATTCTCAGTAATACGAATGGAACTAGTATTGTCTGCATGAAGTGGGGTAGCTGATGTCTGAGAAAAACCAAGATCTGTAAGTAAGCCACGAAGCCAAAGGATTTCAGAACAGGCAGCGGACATAGCACGATATTCAGATTCAGTGGAAGATCTGGAGACCCTTTCCTGCTTTTTTGCATTCCAAGAAATGAGTGATTCACCTAAATACATACACCTAGCTTGTGGTGGATCTGCGAGTATCTGGGCATCCTGCCCAATCGGCATCAGAATATGCAATAAGTGTCAGAGGTGTGCCAACCGGAAAGAACAATCCTCAAGTCGGAGAACCAAGAATGTACCGGATGATCCGTTTGACTGCAACCATATGGTGATGTCTTGGAGCAGTCATGAATTGACTAACAACATTTACAGCATAGGAGATGTCTGGTCTAGTGATAGTCAAGTAGATCAGACTGCCGACCAAGCGTCTGTAGAATGTGGGATCGGAGAAGAGATCCCCATCATCTTTCTTGAGTTTCACATTGACTTCTAATGGAGTGTCCACAGGGGTGGTATCAGTTAAGCCAGCAAGGTCATGAAGGTCAGTAGCATACTTATGTTGATGTAAAAACAGTCCCTTCCTAGACTGTTGGACCTCAAGTCCCAAGAAGTATGTTAATGGACCCAGATCTTTCATATGGAATGCAGCTTGAAGTGATGATTGAAGATTTTGAATCATGTTACTGTGAGTGCCTGTGATGATGATATCATCCACATATACAAGAAGTATAGTGGTAGCATGATCAGTCTTATTCAAGAATAATGAAGGATCATAGGGACTTTGAGTAAAGCCAAGGTTCAGTAGAGTAGAACGAAAATTTTCAAACCAAGCTCTGGGTGCTTGTTTAAGTCCATACAACGAGCGACAGAGTCGTGCCACTTCATTTTTAGATGGAGACTCATATCCTTGAGGAAGACGCATGTATACTTCCTCGTGAAGATCCCCGTGGAGAAAGGCATTCTTTACATCCATCTGATACAGGGGCCATCAGCGTGATGCCTGCAATAGCAAGAATAGTACGCACAGTTGTCATTTTGGCGACCGGAGCGAATGTTTCATCATAGTCGATACCATACTCCTGACGGTTTCCAAGAGCCACTAACCGAGCCTTATAACGTGCCAGAGTACCATCAGGATGCAGCTTGACAGAGTAAACCCATTTACAGCCAATGGGTTTGATGGATGGAGGACATTGAACAACATCCCATGTGTGATTCTCTTTTAGTGCATCAAGTTCTTCCTGCATAGCCTGCCGCCAACACTCATGTTGCACTGCTTGAGAAAAGTGATTAGGTATATGGACAGAAGACAAGGTAGCAAGTAAGGATGTATGGGTAAAGTCAAACCGATCAGGGGGGCGGGAAGGCCGAGATGATCTACGAAGATGAACGGGTTGAGAAATGTCAGAAGCAGGAGCGGGGTCAAGTGCCAAGGAAGGTGACAAATCAGGAGACTCAGATGCAATCGTATTTTCCCGTCTACGCCTTTCGTACACAATAATAGGCTTGACATTTTCCGCAGGTAGATCCGGAGGATCACCAAAAGCAGGAACAAGAGAAAACATAGGAGATGGATCAGGGTCTAGATAATGATGAAAAAAATATTGATTTTCAAAAAACACAACGTTACGAGAAATCCGGATACGTTTTGCCTTGGGATCATAACAAAGAAATCCTTTTTGATCATTCGCATAACCTAAGAAGGCAGACTTCGAAGATTGAGCCGATAGTTTTGTTCGTTTGACCGGTGGAAGAAGAGCAAAACATACACAACCAAAAACATGGAGATGAGAAAAACTAGGATGCTTATGAAATAAACGAAAATAAGGTGTTTCATGGTTAATACGCGGTGAGGGTAACCGATTTATAACATGAACTGCTGTGGACAGAGCTTCGGGCCAGAATTTTGGTGGAACAGATGATGTTAAGAGGAGGGATCGAACAATGTCCAAAAGATGTCTGTTTTTCCTCTCAGACACACCATTTTGTTGGGGTGTATAAGGACAAGATTTTTGAGAATTTTATTATCATGTAATAATCCAGACTTAAACAAAGATAACAAAGTTCTAGAATTAGGATGGCCTAATCTTTTGTGCCATAAGTGGCTCTTATTGGAACTAGAAGCAGAAAACAAGGCAGAAGCAACCAAAGACCTATCTTGTGTAGATAGTTGTAGCGGAAAAAGACGACCACACTTAGGTCCCTTCGCTATCACCTTCCCCGATGCTTGATCCTGTATAACACAACCAGAACGAGAAAAAGAGACAGAACAGTGATTATCAACTAGTTGGCCAACAGATAATAAATTGGTAGATAACTGAGGAGAAAGAAAAACATGACTCAAAGGTAAGGGATGTGAGATCTTACCGATGGCAGTAATGGGTATGCTGCCACCATCTGCTGTATTGATTCGGAGACTTCCATCATAAGGTTTTATTTGAGATAGAATTTCAGATGAGTGGGTCATATGATTAGATGCCCCCGAATCCATATACCAGGTAGAGCTTGGTTGGTTAGGTTTACCTGAGAGTCCAAGAGCAGAAAAAGCATTTACGATCATCTGTTGAACCATTTCTGGGGTAAGAGAGGATGAAGAAGCAGTTGGAGCAGGCAGTGCTATAGGGGCAGCAGAACTCAATGCAGGAGTAGACATATCCAGAGTTGTCATATACTCATATTTGCTTTCTGAGAAGAGGCTTGTGCACGGCGCCGACATTCAGGAAGGACATGTCCCTTGCGTTTGCAGTAAGAGCAATATTTTTGATTGCATTGGGTGGCAACATGGCCATATTTCTGACACGAGTAACACTGTACTTTAGTCATATCCCTGTTCTGCTGGTGAGAACGGGCAACATAAGCCGTAGTTAATGGACCGGTAGGAACTGCATTTTGATGAGTAACCTGGGTGGTTAAACGTTGTTCCTCACGAAGAAGCTCTCCGAAGCAAGAATTAATAGATGGGGAGGGCAGCCTGCTCATCAGATTTGAACGAAGTTGTTCAAATTCAGGCCTAAGTTTCATCAGGAACTGATCTCTCTGACTAGTAGAACGGATGTTTTGAACTAACGCAATTGAGGCCTCAGGGAGATTGGAGTAAATGATCTCAGTATAGTCCATCCATAAACGAATAAAAGTAGAGTAATATTCTTGAACAGACATAGTTCCCTGCGTAAACTGAGAAAGCTCATGTTCCAGGTGGAACCTCCGGGCAGAGTTATCCTGTTGATATACCTGTTTGAGATATTCCCACATGCCTTTTGCTGTTTTGTAAGGTCTGAGATTCATGATGTATTGGGGATCCACTGACCCCAGTAGCCAAGTCATGATTTGGGCATCTTTGGTTTCCCATTTTGAGGCTGCCTTTACATCATCTAAAGATTTTGGATCAGTCCCATCTATATGACCCCATAGTTCTTTTCCTTTAAGGTAGATCTGAAATTGGAAGGCCCAGGATGTGTAATTGGTCCCATTGAACTTAATCAGTAAATGTTCACTTTTGTCCATGATTTATTATTCTCAAATTGGCTCAAGATTAACCAGCAGAATATAATAAAGGGATCAGATTAACTCAAGATGCTTGGAAATAGTGCAGAAATTACAAAACGACAGTTTGTGAACTATTCCACAAAAAAAAGAGCCCCAGGCGACCTTAACTGTCACTGCTGGTTCCTTGCATGTGGCCTGCTGTTTGATTTGAGTGAAGATCAGATCCACCAGATGCAAGCAGGATCAATTTTTCTTTCCAGTGGTACAAGTTTTATTGAAATCCATCCATAATCCAAGATATTGTACGGCTGAGATTAAAACTATCTTAGAAAACTGATAAATCACAAGTTGATTCAAATGGCCTACCTCTGATCTTGGAAAAATGCTGAAAAAATCTCCAAATTTACCAGAAGAATTGGTCGACCACTGCTGTAGGTTTTGCTGAAGATGCCATGATGATCGCAGGCGGGCCACTGTTGATCAGATCACTATAGAAGACTAATCAGCTGCCGATGAACACAGATCCCTGATCTGGTTGTTTCTACTTTCTATGGTTACAGATCTTTGATCTGTTTCCCTCTAAGACACAAGATTATATTTCCCTAAGAGCAACTGGACTGATCACAAGTGGGTACAGTGATCTGATCAGATTGAAGATCTATGTCAAGCAATTGCACGAACAATCACAAGCAATGACTGTTTTCACCATGATTCAAAAGAAATTGAAGAGTGAAAGCTAGAAGGCTCTGATACCATGACAGAACCAGAGAACTGAATTGAAGAGAGTGATTTGGAATCTTGGATGATCTCAAAGATCAGTCCTTTGCTTTACTTATAGACTTAATGGCCTTAATCAAGGCAAATTACAATCTCTATGAATGGAAAGAGAATAAAGAATATTGATACAGATTATATACATGGAAAGAATTCAAAATAGATTGATGAGTCACAGTCCACTAATCCTTATCCCACGTTGTTTATGAGAATGTGCTAGTGGGCCTATTGTACATGGGTCTTGGCTCAACTATTGTTGACAAGGACTTCCACGCTGTCTAGGAATCACTGACACAAGTAGATTTGTGGTGCCCTTTGAGGATTTGATGGTAGCTTCACTCAAGTGGTTGCCAATTGATAATTTGGGAAATTGTGCAAATTAAAAAAATGGTGAATTTGGGTTGCCAAAGTGGGTCGACCCAATTGGAATGGGTGGTCCAACTTTGGATGAGCCTGGTTCGGCCAAGTGGATTTGGGCCTGGATCAGGTTCAACCAACCTGGTTTGGGTTTGGGGGATGTATTTAGATGGCTTGATGGGGCTGACTTAGAGTTTGGATGGATGATTTGGGTTGGATTTAGGGTTCTAGTAAGGATTTGGGGCTAGATCTAGTAATGTAGGAACTAGATCTAGGGCTGATGTGGGTAGATCTAGGGTTTCCATTATTGATGGAGGGGATCAATCAATGGTTGAGGGGTGATTATGGGATTTGAAAAGGTTGGATGGTTTGGATTAGGGTTTGGGTTGTGGTTTGGGGCTAGATCTAGGATTCCAATGGTGGGATGGATCTAGATCTAGATTTGGTGGAAATCTGAGATGGAGGGATGAAAACAAATGAGAAAGAGATGGAGAATACCTGGTGGAAGAAGATTGTCCCTTGGCCTCACGTCGAACTCCCCATCACGGGCGAGGAAGATGAAGATCTTGCCTGAGGAGTCTTCGAGTTAACTTCACGGGTTTTCTTTCATTCAATAATCAATAATGGTTTCTCCCAATGTGAGTTACAATCTTTAAAAGAGACAATAAGGATTAAGGGGGGCCCTACTGCCCTAGTAATGGATGGCTTAGATTAGAACATCCTAAAGAGAATCTCATCAACTTGATGTCATAAAATAAATAAAAGAAAACAAATAAAGAGAAATAAGATAAATAAAATAAAACAGGTTCAGCAACGAAGTCTGGGTTTCGTGCGCAATACCCCTTGTGCACAAATCTCAAGATGAGTCTCGGTTAAGCTGCGGTTGCCTTGGCCCCCTTTCATGTCGTCTTTTTTTTTTTTTTTCCCTTCAGGCCCCATTTCCTTTAGGTGTTCACGAAATATCTTCAGTCTCCTGTAGTCCTTCCCAATGTGGGGTCTTCCTCACCTGTGCCACCGGAGGCCTTCAGCCAGCCGTACATCAGATCCAATGGTGTATCCTCATTAGAACTCAGACCCAACAGTGGATCTTTTTCAGAAAACAGATCTAATGGTGGATCACCGTGATCTTGATGGATTAAGCTTATGGGAGGCCGATCCATCCACAAAGAAGCTCGATCTGCAATTTCCTTCTTGTGCCGCTGTCACCAGTAGAATTTGGGGTATTTGGGATTGATGTCCTCATCAGAGGCCAACAAATAAAAGAGTCCTCTGTCAGGAGTACCATGAATTTATTGAAGAATGTGATGGGCTGTCCCTGATGTTTTTGTGAACTACCCACAAACTGACTAACAATCTAGACGGCATAAGCAATATCAGGACCAGTCATGGTTAGGTAGATTAAACTGCCATCAAGTTGATCATACATGGTAGGATTAGAAAGTGGATTGCCATCATCTTTTCCAAGATTTTGACAGTGAGCTCCATAGAAGTATCTATGGTTGTTAGCGTAAAAAAGATTAGCCATGGATAGTAAATCTTCCATATATTTCCTTTGGTGAATGTGAATACCCCTACGAGTGCAAGCAATTCAAGCCCAAGAAAATAGGTTAATTTGCCTAGATCTTTCATCTTGAATGTGTGCATAAGATAACTCTTTAGTTCACAGATGTCAAGTGCGTCATTACGATTAGCTTAACTAGAATCATGTTGCGGGGCAAGATTCTAAATATGGTTAGCTTTAAGAGTAAGCAATTCTTCTACCATAACATCCTACCAACAATGTTCCTTTGCAACCTGTGAATATGAGGAAGGAACAGGGACAAAATTAAAAGTAGTGATAAGAGTAGAAAAACCATAACAACTAGGAGGTTTTGGAATTAGTGTGGAGTGTTGCAACATAGGTGGTTCTGGATAGAATATACCTGGGAATGGGGAAAGAGGATCTGGCAATGGGGAGTGATCAGGAGCTGGTGCAATGGTGGGTGGTGGCTTCGGATGTCAGACATATGACCTTATGAATTTCTAGAGGAGAAGATGAAGTTGAAATCTCTGTAAGATAAAATGCGTGTAATTTGAGAAGCAGAATGAAGAGAGTAAAAGGGAATCTGCTCAAGAAAGACAACATTCTAAGAGATACAAGTGGGATGAGCCTGTAGATCATAACATAGGAAGCTTTTGTGATCATCACCATTTCACAGGGAAATAGATTTAGCTGCTTGGGGAGAAGGCTTAGTTCGTTCATGTAAAGGAAGTTGCAGAAAATAAAGGATCCAAAGGCTCAATTGAGAATATGAAGGGGGCTAACCAGAAAGACATTCATATGGAGAGAAATTATTCAGAGTGGCAGTTGGGAAATGATTTATTAAATGTGTGGCCGTAAGGGTAGCTTTGTCTTAAAAGGTGAGAAGAACTAATGATTCGATAAGGAGGGGATGAATTGCTGCAATGATGTGCCATTTTTTCCTCTCAGCAATAACATTTTGTTGCGGGGCATACGGACATGAATTTTTGTGAGTAATGCCTTTCTATCATAAAGAGGAGGAAAAATCTGCAATATGTATTTTATCTCTAAACCAGAACGGATAACCTTTGATAAAATTACCAAATTGAGTTTGTACAAGATTAATAAAATTTTGAAATAAAGTTAAGACTTAAGTTTTCATTCGAAGAAAATAAATCTAAGTAAATCAAGAATGATCATCAATCAAAGTAACATAGTATCTATTGAGCGAAGGAAGTTTCATTTAGTTAGATGGGAGATTATTTGTAAACCTCTAACTCAAGGCATATTGGGTATTTGTTCCTTTGAAAAGATGAATAAATTGTTACTTGGGAAGTCGTTATGGAGAGTGAGTGTCATGACCCGAATTCCGGGGCCCTATCGGAATCCAGATGGTGACTAATAGGCATAATTCAACATGCATAAATCAAATAGGTTCACATAAGTCATTAGGCATTTCCTACTACATACTTGAACATATATTAAAGTAAAAAATCCACCTTTTACTCATCAAAACAATTCACCATCTTTGAATAAAATAAACCATTACAATCTTTAAGTAATCATCTGAACTAACTAAATCAATAAAAGAAAATTATTGCTCTTCCATCTTCAGGTTGATCTTGTCCTCTCAAGTATGCATGCCAAAGCCTATCTCCTGGCCATCATTATATTCCTTGGTCTCTAAGTTTTGGTTACCTGGAAGGGGCAATCCTGGAGTCAGTGGATACTGAGTGATAAACATTTGAATCCATTTGAATAAGAATCAACACAACAGTAGAAAACTTCAATAAATTATGCAGGATGGTCAAAGTAATATTTTACATTATTAAAGTAGCACGGTTCCACAGCCATTACCTTTCATCACAACCACCTAACCTCGGTAGCACCGGGCCAACACAGTCAAGTACCACAAATACAAGACCACACACAGAAACCTTAGGATTCACTAGAGCACACATCAAGGTGAGCCATTACTCAACATCATCACGGCAATACCAGAGGATCAAGTTCTCTCACAGTTGACCACAGTCAGACAATCCATAGACATGGCTGGCATAAAGCCAGACAATCATCCATGGCTGACACGAAGTCAGACAACATAATCCACGGGCCGTTTGTACGGAGGATGTCATCTCCATACAATGCTAGGGTCTAGGGGTGTCCACGGGTAAATCCCGAATATTTCTAAGGCCGTGGGTATTACTCAATTTCACAGAGTCTTCTAATTACTTTACAAATTCAGATCTGACTTCTTATTCAAGTTCAACTTTATAACTGAGGCGACCATGCAACCTGCCCTTTCTCATGATTCTGGATTTCAACTGCCCTCTTCCGATTCGGTATTGGTGTCCGAAGGGTATGAGGTTAATTGCATAGCAACCTCTTACAGATATAAGGACACATAAATGGCACAATCAGTTACAAGGATATCATATAAACTCATCATTGAACTACATATGCTCAACTCATTATAAACATCATGTTGAATGAAGATTCAGCACTTAAATCATATCATTGTATGCATATACGCAATCAGAACTCACCGTGAGCATCACATACTCGATCATATCAACACTTCATATAGACAATTTGCAACCAGAAGTCATAGGTCCAACATATTCATTCAGTCACATGAGTATACATACTACATGGCATCAACTATACTGTAGTGTACACAGACCATCTACCATATAAGAACCAGCTATAATTTGTCCATCACATAAGAGATCACACAATAGGTTCCTTGCCATAATAAAAGGGGTGAAATACTACATATATGCAAACCAAGCCTCGTGAATCCAGTGACAATGATTCGGCAACATAGATACAGGTAACATAGGCACTAGTTAACAATATATCATCACATACAAACAATTGTAAAATCATTGACTATGGAGCAATGGTAGGATTGAAAAGGATTTATCACATCTTGAGATCAGCCCTAAGCCAGAACCCGAGGTACAGATTTGGCCAGGTCCTATAAGATTTCAATTTGGGTTCGACTAGTCCTATCATAACCCATTCTAATTTGTTGTCACCAACAATAACATTATCAATTAGAATTTATGTGCAATTCATAATCCGTCCATCTTCAACATTGTGAATACATACTTATACAGTAATGAACAATAGACAATTAATCATGAATGTTTCTGTCATCATTGTTACAATGTAAGCACTAGGATTCGGGTTCAGCCATAAAGGGGTCTCATCTACTTGGGTTATATTGATTAATACTATGAGATTCAACTCCCATCATCCCACTTTTAATCATCCAAATCTGAATTCAGCAATAACTACCAGCGGAATGATAGGTCATTCAGGCAGGCCAATCATATAAAACTATCCACCAGCCATCAGTTCATGCATCATAATAAGTATGGGAATACATCTTGATTGCATCACATCAGAAAACAGTCAAGAAAAAGAGGATCGGGTACATGCGTCCAGAGTCCCACCCTCTGATAAGGTTCAGTCATGAGTCCGAATGCCAAGGTCTAGGGTTTGATTGAACCCTAGTTTCGGGTTTGGGTTCGGCTTGCCAAGGGTTCTATGCTCTTAGGGCTGGGTCGACCATACCAAATAGATCCTAGACATGATTTCACCACCTTCACAAACAATCAAATCAGAATCACACATAAATTCCTATTATCCCAAGATATAACCTTTATGGTTCACAAGTGGATTTGCATGTCTACTCACCTTGAATTTGCCAATTCCTTGCTGATCCTTCTCTTTCCTCCTTGATTCTTCTCTTCTTGACTAGGGTTTTAGGACTTTCTAGTTGGTAGGAAGGCTAGAAGAGAGAGAGAGAGTAATGTAGTGAAGGATGAGAGTAGGGCTCCCGGTGGGGGTTCTCTCCTTTTAACTAGATGGAGCAGTGAAGTTAGATTAGAAAAAGGGTTCTTGACTTCCAAATCCCCCTGGGAAACTTGCGCAAGTTCTATTTCTCTCCATGCCGACCCTCTTTCTTATTAAAATATGAGTCCTACTAACTCCAAGGGCTGCTCCTATAACTCCTTACTCATGGTCCTACCAACTTCTAAGAGAACCACACTTAAAACTTAATTCTAATGGGTCCCATCACTTAAATAACAAACCCATCAATTTAATTGAGAGAGTCCCACCAAAAACCTTTAACTAAATAAAAAATAAAGGTCCCATACTTAAATCTTATAGGGTCCCTACAAAAGGTTCCTATTTGGATTTGGGAAATATGTGACAGGCCCCTGGGCCCAATCCAGGAGTGGTACCCACTAAAAATCTTATTTTGTCAGTTGTACAATGGCTCATTTGGTTCTGCCCAAGGGACCAGAATATCCATAGATCATTATAATAATAACCATAATAATAATCATCCAATATAATTAATACTTATATGACCACGGTATATATATATCCAAGAGATCATCATCATCATCAAAGCTATGTCCCAACTACGTTGGGCATATATATCGAAGAGATTTTTAATAATATCCAATCATTATAGGAAAACAGTGAAATTAAATATATAAGTATTAGAAAATATTTTAGCCCTTAAATCAGGGTCTGGGGTATTACAGAATAATACCTTTCTATGATAAAGAGGAGGAAAAATTCCCAATATGTATTTTACCTCAAAATCAGAACGGACAACCTTGATAAAATTACCAAATTGAGTTTGTACAAGATTATGAAAATTTTGAAATATAGTCAAGATTTAAGTTTTCATTCGAAGAAAATAAATCTAAGTAAATCGAGAATCATCATCAATCAATGTAACATAGTATCTATAGAGCGAAGGAAGTTTCATTTAGTTAGATATGAGATTGTTTGTAAACCTCTAACTCAAGGCAAATTGGGTATTCATTCCATTGAACAGATGAATAAAGTGCTACTTGGGAAGTGGTTATGGAGAGTGGGTGATTCGTCTCAAGGGTCGTGGAGGCCAATCCTCATTGATAAGTATAGGATAGGTAGGGATGGTTGGATGTGTGGTTTGTTTCGATTTAGAATTCCAAGACTTCGGGTTTTGGAAGTCAATTCTTTCTGTTAAGAATGATTTTGATAAGTGGTTAAGGTACAGGGTCCGTGATTGGCGACGGATTCATTTTTTGCATGATGAATGGTGTGGGCAGTCTAATCTGAAATGTCAGTTTCCTACTCTTAATGACCTGGACAGGAGGCAACAGGCTGCTGTAGTAGAAAATTTTCAAGCAGTGGGTGGTTCTATAGTTTAGGATTTTCTATTCCGCCATAATTTGCATGATAATGAAGTTGCTGATCTAGTATGATTGCTCTCTTTGCTAGAAGGGGTTTATTTTCAATGGGGAGAAGGGATCAAAGATTATGGAAGCCTGACGCCAAAGGTCAATTTTTGGGTTCTATGATAATGTCTTGATTGGAGCTGATGCTAGCATGGTTGAATGGAGGCATTTCTAGGATCCTTACATTCCTCCAAGAGTTTTGGCTTTTGTTGGGTGGAGAGTTTGCAAAAGATTCTTACTATGAATCAATTGATAAGGAAAAATTGTGTTATTGTCGACGGATGCCCTTTGTGTTTGTGAGGAAACGGCTACTCATTTATTCACCCATTGTAAGTTTGCGCATAAGATGTGGGTTTCTATTATTAATTTGTTTCACATGAGTTGGGTTATGCCTTGTACTGTTATGGAGTTCTTCCAAAAGTGGAAATATAGGGTGCGGTGGGTGGGGGGTGGGGGTGTGGGTTTGTGAAAAAAAATTCCGGTCCAGTGAGTCCGTTGGATTTCAATGGTGCTGACGTGTATGCTTTATTGGTTGGTTGCAGTGAATTGCATAAGTGAGGAAGCTACAAAGCAATTATTGAAGGTGGCCATTTTCAGCTATTCAATGGGGTTCAATAAAATCTCCTTATCCCTGAAGATTGGTGGATTTGGTGGAGGAGGTGCAAGATATCTCGTCTCAATTAGGGGCTTCTTTTAAGCACTTCTTGCATGAAGCTAATGATATGGCGGATGGTTTAGCGAGGTGATGCAGTCCTAGGGTTAGGATGCAAGTGCTTGGGCACAATTAGGGTTCCCAGGGAACAATCACACGAGGAAGAAATAGTCTTCAACGATAATTCTTCTATTAACTCAATTCTCTCTGAGATTATCAATCTCTACAATGTCATATTTATAAGAAAAGAAACTTCAGGCCTAAGAAAACAACCAAACTAGGAAACCAAATAATAATTAGAAACTAATCCTAATTATACTCTTACTAAAATAAAACTAATTAAAATTAGAATTTCATGGGTCCCACATGTGGCCCACGAGTCTTGTTGCAATGATATGGTATTGCTGCTGCATCATTCTCCCCAGGTTGGAAAAGAGTTCGATCTCGAACTCGGCTCTTCTTCTTGATGTTACTTTTGTAGATAGTGTGCACATGAAGCGCATCCTTAGTGAGACGAGAACTGGACCCTTGCTATGGTGGCGTCGGTTTCATAGGGCGGAGAGTAACTTGCGTTTCACCATGCATGAATGTGTATGTGTTGTCGCGCATGCAATTAGTTCCATTTTTGTCATACATCCACGGACGACCCAATAAGATATCACAACTATCCATGGGTACCACATTACACCAAACTGTATCTGTATAATCTGCACCAATGGAAAAGGTAACGGGACATGCGTAGCGGACTTGCACTTCATCACCTGTCATTAACCATCTAGCAAAATAAGGACGATGATGCTTCCGAACTTTCAGCTGTAAGCGATCCACAAAAGCTTGGGATATAATATTCTGACAACTGCCTCCATCAATGACTACCGTGCATTCATAATCATTGACTGTTCCTTTGGAGCGGAAAATATTTTCTCGCAACCACTTCGTCGTAGAAGTTGATGGAGCATCGGTGATGACCATGAGAGATTCACCGTCAACTGCATTGTAAATCTCTAATTCTTCTGTCTCAGCTGCAACCTCTGTTTCTTTAAGATCATCTGGGACATCCTTCTCATCACTTTCATTCTCGATCAAGTGGATACGTTTGGGACATTCCCTTGCACGATGCCCTTGTTGGTGACAATTAAAGCAGGTGATCCTATTTTGACCTTCGGGTTTGGTGAATTCTTTCTCCGATGAATCACCCGGTTTAGAACCTGCAAGTGAAGAATTCTTCTGCATAACCCATTTAGAGGCATTAAGTTTTCTGGCTTGATGATGTGCAATTCCTTCAGCTTTGATAGCATGCTGAACAATTTCATCAACATTCTCAAAATGCTTGAATGTGAGGATATCTTGTAAGTCAAGTGTCGGCCCATTAAAGTATCTGTCAACTAAGACATCCTCATCTTCATTCAAACCACAACGAGCTTGCATGGTCATAAACTCCTCAGAATACTCAACAATTGTCTTAGATCCTTGTTTCAAGTATTGAAAACGTGAACGCAGATCTCTGGAGTAATTGACAGGCAAAAATTTTTGCTTTAACAAATTTTTCATCTCGGCCCACGTGTCAACAGGGTCAATTTGCTGGTATCTTCTCTTCTTTTGCAACTCGGCCCACCATATCGCGGCATAATTGCGAAATCGAGTTGCCACCAGTGTAATCTTATGACCATCCGTCATTGGTTTATGTGCAAAAATATTTTCAACGCACACTAACCAATCCAAGAATTCATCTGGGTTCAATTTCCCATCATATTCGGGAATCACAAGTTTAATACCCAAATCACGATCAACGTTGACTACATGTGGATCTCGTTGATTTCGATAATGTCCTCCATCATCGCAATGATTATCATCACGCCAATTAGTTTCCAAATTGGTTAATCGGGTTTCAATCCATTCAAGAGTCGCTTGCATTGGAACTTGCATTTGAGCCATCGTTGCGGATAGTTGATTAACAGTTATCGATAATTGCGCAACGGTTCCCCTCAAATCATCATCATTGTGAGAGGAAGAACCTGCTTCTTTGGAGGCATTTTTATTTTAATGCAAATTGAAAATTTCTGACTGACCTGATGTGTAAATCTGCCTTTCACGATCACGCTGGTTAAAACGGATCGAAAATCTGACGGCGGATGGCTATGATAATGCGGAAACAAGATCCAACGGTTGATCTTGGTCAAATTTTGTTGTTTACTGAGTTCTGCTGATGGTACTGGGCCTCTTGTGTGAATGGGTCAGGATCAGAAATCAACTTGAACTAGGCCTGGGATGGGCTTGGCCCAATTGGCTGGCACACGTATGCTTCTTCTCTGGATGTGTAGAGAAGAAAGAAAAACGAAGGAAGGGTTCTGAGTTCCCTTCCTCGTTCTCTCTCAATTGACGAAGATGAAAGGAGGGTGGTGCGAGGTGATGGCAATGTCTGGCGATCTCGGTGCTGGCGGGCGACGATGACCGCGAGGACGGCGCGACGACAGCGAGGGCGGCGCGACGGCAAGGATTGGCGAGGACGATGGCGAAGAGGCTGCCGGATTCGGTGTACGGTATGCGTTTCTTCTTCTTTCTTTCTTTCTGCCCTTTTTTTTTTTTGTTGGGGCTGGCCGAAGAAGGGAGAAGGTTGTGGGAAGAGGGTTCCGGTGGTTTTTCGTCGGTGCAGGAAGAGTAGGGAGGCTCGGCTAGGGTGGGTGGGTTGTTGGATTGGGGGTTGGGTTCTGCTGGAGCGTGCGAGGAGTTGGGGGGTTGGTTGTAGGGGACTGATGAAGGGATGCAATTTGGGAAGCGGTTTGGGTTTCGGTGTCTCTGGGCTGGGTTTGGGGATTCCGATGGAATGGGGCTCGGGTTGTGAAGGATGATGGCAGGCGGTGGATTTGGGGTTTCGGCGGTGGGTGAATGGTCGCAGGGGACTTAGTTTTGGATTATGGGATGGGGGTGGGACAGTGGAGATGGAACGGGGTTGATGGACGATGGATAGGGGTAATCAACGCCGATCGATCGAGTGATCGTTTGGCTCTGATACCAATTGATGCAGTCCTAGGATTAGGATGCAAGTGCTTGGGCACAATTAGGGTTCCCAGGGAACAATCACACGAGGAAGAAACAGTCTTCAACGATAATTCTTCTATTAACTCAATTCTTTCTGAGATTATCAATCTCTACAATGTCATATTTATAAGAAAAGAAACTTAAGGCCTAAGAAAACAACCAAACTAGGAAACCAAATAATAATTAGAAACTAATCCTAATTATACTCTTACTAAAATAAAACTAATTAAAATTAGAATTTCATGGGTCCCACATGTGGCCCACGAGTCTTGTTGCAATGATATGGTATTGCTGCTGCATCACGAGGGAAAGAGTTCTTCAGTTATATATTTCTTTTGACGTTTAGTTAATTTGTTTTATTCTATTTTCTAGCTTCTTTTTGTTAGTTTGTATTCCTGTATGTTTGTTTCTTCTCTTCAATAAAATTTACTGTTATAAAAAAAAATTATAACATAGTATCTGTAGTGTCAATCAAGGAACGTGTATTATTTTGTTAACTATAACTTAGGAACTTGAGTTGTAATTAGAAAGTTAACTATAACTTAGGAACTTTAGTTGTAATTAGAAAGGTAGCTATAACTTAGAAACTTGATTTGTATTAGGATTCTAATAAGAGGGTAATCCACCCTTATATAATGAGAAGGATGCAACCCTAAGGGGTACACGATTTTCTCCAAACAATTTATTCTTCCCATGCGTCTATTTCTGACATGGTATCCGACCCTATCGTCGACAGCCACTGCATGTGCCCCAGTGCTCTAGTTTCTTCAAGCTATAAGGATTTGTAGATCCTCCCTGACATCTTCCACGGCTGGAAGCCTTCGGTGTGTCTCCGAGCATCCCAGATCATCTCAGATCAGGTGTGGCCCACCAAACAATTTATTCTTCCCATGCGTCTATTTCTGACATGGTATCCGACCCTATCGTCGACAGCCACTGCATGTGCCCCAGTGCTCTAGTTTCTTCAAGCTATAAGGATTTGTAGATCCTCCCTGACATCTTCCACGGCTGGAAGCCTTCGGTGTGTCTCCGAGCATCCCAGATCATCTCAGATCAGGTGTGGCCCACCTGAGATCATCTTCAGCACCTCTGCGGAACCAGCCCATTTGGTCGACTAGACTTCTTAGTAATTGTGTTGGTTTTTCAGGAATTTTTTTCCCATCCGAGGTAGGTCTTCTATCACAATATGTGGAAATTCAATTTTCTCCCTCTGATTTCATCTCAGCCGTCCAAAATCAAGGATCTTGATTGTTTTTTGTTGAAACTTCTTCCATCACTTGCGTAAACATTCTGTGCCCTCATCCCCGACCTTGGATATGTACTCTGATCATCTGGTGGGGCCCACAAACAAAATCGAACATCTGTGCAAGGTCGTTTTGGCATCCCTAGACCAGAATATCAAAAAAAAAAAAAGGACAGAAGAAGAAAGAAACAAAAGAGAAGACAGAGATATAGAAGAGTACCTGGCACCTTTGCAAGTCTCCAGACAGCAAGCAGCCATCGTCTTTGTTTTTTCATCTCCAGCAAGCAAGCAGCCTGCAAGAGTTCGCCCATCACTCTCTTTTCTCCAGAGACGAAAGTGGTAAGAGATTCACCCTCTTTATTTCCTTTTTGCACAAGACCCAAGGCAGACCACTTACACTCGTGCCAGACTCTAGGCACAACTAAGCCCAACGTCTGATCTGGGCTTGACATGCAGTCCAGGCCCGACCTGAGTCCGGCTCCTATCATTTTATATTGCCCTTTTGACTCATCTGTCAAGCAATGGAGAAATCTGAAATTGCCCTAGTTCGCTTTGATGGCAAAAATTACACCTCTTGGGCCTTTCGGTTTCAAATTTACTTAGAAGGAAAAGAATTGTGGGGATATATTGATGGGTTTGAAAGTAAACCGGAGGAAGGTGACAAAAAGATTTCCGCCTGGAAAACTAAGGATGCTAAAATCAAAACTTAGTTACTGGGCTCTATTGAACCGCATTTTATCCTCAACCTGAAACCTTGAAAAACTGCCCGTGAGATGTGGGACTCTAGCATAAAAAGATTTATAAGCAAGGGAATGCTGCTCGCCAATTTCAATTGGAGCTTGACATATCTCAGTTTACTCAAGGCGCCCTGTCCATCTAAGAATATTACAATGGGTTTCGAAGATTCTGGTCTGAATATAATGAGATCAAGTTTGCCACTGTGTCTGAAGCGCTTCTACCTGAACTCCTTCCATTACAGCAAAATAGCCATCGAGACCAGTTTCTCATGAAACTTCGTCCGGACTATGAGACTGTTAGATCATACTTGATGAGCCGAGCTTCTCTTCCCAGCTTAGATGACCGTCTTCAGGAACTTCTGCGGGAAGAACAACGTCTGGTTACCAAAACTTCTTTGGAACAACTGAGATCTGTAGAGGCACCACTTACCTATGCTACTACAACCAAACCCCCTCCCAGGGACATTAGCAAAGTTTAGTGCTATAACTATAAAAATTATGGTCATTATGCAAACCAATGCAAAGCAAAGATCTGCAGGTATTGTAAAGCCATTGGTCGCGTTATTGAAGAATGTCAAAAGAAGGGTCGCAGTTTTACTTCCCGTAACTATACACCGTCAACTCTTGGTACTTACATAGTAGAGCTCGCTCCTAGTGCTTACACAACGACCTCTCAACAATATGGACCCTCTGACTTCAGTGGTTCCTTCCAGTATGATCCTCCTTCACAGCCTAGTTCCTCATCACAATCTGCATCCCCAGCTACTCTCACCCCTAATATGGTAAATCAAATGATTATCAATGCCTTGGCATCTATGGACATTTCAGGTACTGATTCGCTTCTGTCTCATACATGGTACTTAGATTCTGGAGCAAGTAACCATATGACCTCTTCACCCGCAACACTGCAAAATGTTGTTCCTTACACTGGTACTCTTCCCGTTCAAACTGCCAATGGAGACCATCTTCCCATCACCTCTGTTGGTGATACCCCTAGCCCCTTACCATTAACCAATGTTTTAGCGTCTCCTCATCTTGCTACAAATTTGGTTTCTATGGGTCAACTTGTTGAGAATAATTACAATGTTTCTTTTTGTTCTTCTGGTTGTGTTGTGCAGGACCAGGAGTTGGGAGCAGTGATGGCAGACTATTTTCCCTTCCAATTTCTACATTTACTCAGAAAAAACTTTTACACCAGTTGTTTTGTTTTTTTCTTCAGAATAGTTCTCGGTTGTGTTATAATAGACTTGGTTCATCCAAATGCATCTACGATGTCTACTTTATTTAAATCTGGATTATTAAATAAACATTTTGATTATGCTTCTTTTGAATGTGATGCTTATAAATTAGGAAAAAGTAAAACCTTGCCTTTTCCTCACTCCACCACACGGAGTACTGTGTGTTTTGACTTAATTCACAGCGATGTTTGGGGCATTGCCCCTCACCTTTCCCATGGTCATTTCAATTACTTTGTTACGTTCATTGATGACTACAGCCAATTTACTTGGGTTTATTTATTGCATTCTAAGTCTGATGTTCTTAATGCTTTTCATTTTTTTCCTTAGCTATGTTGAAACCCAATTTTCAAAATGCATTAAAACTTTGTGCTCAGATTCAAGGGGGGAGTATGTTTCCAATGATTTTCAATCTTTTCTAGAGAATAAAGGAATCATTTCAAAATGGAGTCGCGGAACGAGACAACAGGCATCTCCTTGATGTTACTCGCACCCTACTGATTGAATCATCATTTCCTCCTCGTTTTTGGGCTAAAGCTCTCACCACTGCAGTACATTTAATAAACCGTCTTCCATCCCCTACCATTGCTCAATTAACACCGCATTTTAAACTGTTTGGTTATTATCCTGTGTTTGATCATTCACATACCTTTGAATGTGTTTGCTTCGTTCATTTACCTCCCACAGAACGAATCACACAATCTCACCGGTGTGCTTTTCTGGGTTATTCAACTAATCAAAAAGGTTTTGTATGCTATGACCCCATTGGTCGCTGCATCAGGTTTTCTCGTAATGTTATTTTCTTTGAAAACTAGTATTTTTTTCAAACTCACTTGGATTGTCCTCATCCCTCTCCTCCTGCTCTCTTACCGGGTTTTTCAGATAACAGAACCGTTACTAGGTTTCACCCTGGCTTCGTTTATCATCGTCTGGAAAAACCTACCACTGCAGATGCCTGTCGTCCTGATCCTCCGCCGGCCACTGGTTCCGCAACTCCTCCTATCTTGCGTCGCTCCTCCAGAACTTCTCGACCACCTGAGCGGTATAGATTTACACACACTTTTTTGATGACAACCTTTTCCTCTATTTCTATACCCAGTTCTTATTTGCAAGCAGTACAACATGATACTTGGAACCAGGCTATGAGGGCATAATTAGATGCTTTAGATCAGAATAACACGGATCTTTTCCATCAAACTTAAATCTGATGGCTTCTTGGATAGACACAAAGCTAGACTTGTGGCACTCGGAAACAAGCAAGAATATGGCATTGACTACAAGGAGACACGTTTTTAGCTATGGCCAAAATGACCTCTGTTTGGTTACTTCTCGCCATTGCTGCCTCAAATTCTTGGCCGTTATACCAAATGGATGTTAAAAATGCCTTTCTCCATTGGGATTTGAAAGAAGAGGTCTACATGAGGATACCGCAGGGCGTCATCTCTCCATCTAAAAATTATGTCTGTTGCCTCCGGAAATCTCTTTATGGCCTAAAGCGAGCTCCTCGGGCATGGTTTGAAACTTTTAGGGCGGCGGTTATGCACGAGTGGATTTACTCAGAGCCCTTACGATCCTTCTCTGTTCCTACAAAGAACATCTACTGGTGTTACTATTCTCCTTGTGTATATTGACGATATTATTATCACCAACGCTGATGATAGTTTGATCAAATCTGTCCAAGCCTCTCTCCGGGATTACTTCCATATGAAGGATTTGGGCCCTTTACATTATATTTTGGGATTAGAAGTGCATCAATCTCCCGAAGGCCTGTTTCTCAATCAACACAAATACACATCTGATCTTATTGAGCTCGCTGATCTACATGAATCGTCGCCTGTTGATACACCTATAGAGGTCAACCTCAAATTGAGTAAAGATGATGGTGATCTACTTCCTAATCCACGTACCTACAGGCGCATAGTGGGCAGCCTGGTCTATCTCACCTTCACTCGACCCGACATATCCTATGCTGTCAATCTAGTGAGCCAATTTATGACATCTCCTAGACACCTTCATCTGATTGCCATCAAGCGCATTATCCGGTATTTGTTGGGAACTGTCACTCGTGGTTTATATTATCCCAAGGATAATCCGCTTCAATTGACCGCTTATGCAGGCGCTGACTAGGCGGGCTGTCAGGATACTCGTCGGTCTACTACTGGTCGGTGCATGTATCTTGGCAATTATCTAATTTCTTAGAAATGCAAGAAACAAGAATGTGTTTCTCGATCTTCTACAGAGGCGGAATATAGGACAATGTCTTCCGCTTGTTCCGAAATCTTATGGCTACGGAGACTTCTTTCGGAACTCGGATTTGCTCAACCATCTCCTACATCCTTGCATGCGGATAATACTGGGGCTGTCAGGATCACTGAAAATCATGTCTTTTGTGAGCACACCGAACATATTGAAGTGGATTGTCACTTTATTCGGGATGAATTGAAGCGTGATGTCATTTTTTACCTCATGTCCCTACTGACCTACAGTTTGTTGACATCTTCACCAAAGGACTTCCTCGGCCTCAACATCAGTTTCGGGTTTCCAAATTGCTGCTTTATGACTCCCCCGCATCAATTTGAGGGGGCTGTCAATCTAGGAACGTGTATTATTATGTTAACTATAACTTAGGAACTTGAGTTGTAATTAGAAAGTTAACTATAACTTAGGAACTTGAGTTGTAATTAGAAAGGTAGCTATAACTTAGAAACTTGATTTGTATTAGGATTCTACTAAAAGGGTAATCCACCCTTATATAATGAGAAGGATGCAACCCTAAGGTTACCCATGTGTCTATTTCTGACATGTAGCACATCCTTCTTGAAGTAGGAGCGATCCCCAAACATCCTTGTAGATCATGTCAAAAGGTGCATTGGCCCATGAATCATGAAGAAGAAAATCCTAAACACTAACTTTTATTTAAGCGGTAAGAAGTGCTTTCAGAGTTCATAAAAGAAGAAAGCATAATTTTATTATTTGTAAATGAAGAGTCTAGACATCCAAGTTCTTGCAAAGAAACTAAATGGTCATTATTAAGGTGGCCCACGTGCTGATGCCAAAGGGTCCACAGTTTATTATTAAAGCCTAAAGAAGCAAGAAAAGAATCAAGTCGTTAACCCACAGTGGGCCCAATTATGCAACCACACTGCTAACCAAACAGCAGATGCACTAGCAAAACTCCAGTCTCCACCCACCCACCTTGACTATTTTCAGAGACTCCTTACCCATACATATCCATTGTTTCTCTCAACAGGACTTCCAGCACTCGGCAGACTTCAAGTCCTCCAGTGGTTGAGGATGATCCCATACTCGCCAACATGCGACGGCAACCCACTTGTTCTGCTCGTCTTCTGGATAGTTTGGTTCAACCTACCAGTTGCTCTGTCTTGCCTTTTGTACTCTTCTGAAACTGTACCCATTACTTAAATACTTTAACAACAATCACCTTCTTCACCATATGAAAAACAACAAGAGAGAGAGAGAGAGAGAGAGAGAGAGAGAGAGAGAGAGAGAGAGAGAGAGAGAGAGAGAGAGAGAGAGAGAGAGAGAGAGAGAGAGAGAGAGAGAGAGAGAGAGAGAGAGGCTTACGTGCCACTGCTGCTGCTATCTGCTAGGCTACTACTGCTACTAAACCATGAAGGAAAAAAATATCAAATTAATTGTCATGGCTTTTGTGTATAAATTCCAATAAAAAATTCCAATTTCTGTTCTTCTCCTTGGTTCAGTTTGGAATTTCTGCTTCTACAGGAAATCATTTTGCTAAGTGCTTGGAGTATTTGAACTTTCTTTCAGGGGAAAGCTGATAGATGCATACAGACTCCTACATAAAGAACAAGACATGGAATGTGGCTTCTCGTGGTCTGGAAATCCTGTTGGGAAGTATGAAGATAGATTCCATTTTTTATCTTTATGGATATAATTATCTCTGGAAATCATGTCTGATAGAAGCATTTCTAAGTGAGAAATAATTATATAAAGGGCGTGAGTGCTATAAGGCATGATATACAGGTGAGATAAGTCCACACCGTGGAGCTCACCTGTCCTTGAGGTGGACCATGTGAAGAAAACACAACCATTAATCTTGGCTAGCCTGAAGATCAGGTAGTGTGACTTCACTGTTGGATTAGGTGATCTTCAACCCAAGACAACGTGAGATCACCCTTCAAAAAATATTAAGTGGTCCCAAATTGCAGAGTTTCTCATCCACATAATTATTTACAGTGCTGCCACCTTTATATAATTTTGTTCTTTCCATTTTCCAAATAAAACATGAAATGTGCCTTCCCTGGCTGTAGCTCAATTGGTTGGGGACACCAAACACACCCCACTTAGGAGGCGAGAGTGAGTTCGAGTTCCCCATGTAGCAAGACAGGAAAAAAAGATGAAATGTGCCTATCCATATATCTGGGTTTCAGTCGAAGATTCTGTTCTTACCACCATACTTTATGTGAGAACCATTGAGTTTCTTGTGAAGAGCATGTTGATTATAGTTTGAAGTTATGGAACATGCTGATTATTTTCTGCAACCTTGTCTACTGTAGTCAAACGATTGATTAGCCAGTTGCAGCCCTTCCAATCTGTGAACAACTTGAAAATCTCAACACTGCATCTTCCTTTTTCATCTCTTCTAAATGAAATATCTCCCAATTGTTAATCCTTTTTCTTCTTGAAATCATCTGCAAGGGATTGTACAATACAGTATGTGGTTGTTCATATGCAGGTACCGAGGCAAGCGAATGAGAATAGACTACTTCATAGTGTCAGAGAAACTGAAGGATCGAATTGCATCATGTGAAATGCATGGGCAAGGTATTGAGTTAGAAGGTACACGATCTGTTCTCTCCTGTTGGCATCCAATTTAAAGAGAGAGCTGTCACTGTGGGACATTCCTAGTGTTCCTGGCTTGAACATGGATATTCCCAATTCTGTTTTTAGCCATCCATTTAAAGTTCGTAAATTGACGAAGGGAATAATAATAATTTGTAAACCAACACCCCCCCCCCAGGTTTCAACCTTCACTTGCCTCCCCAGGTTTCAACCTTCACTTGCCTTTGATGGTACCTGTCCCATTCTAGTTCATTAGGCACTCTGTTCCTTGACCTCTAGTACATGTTGCACACACATACGATACAATACGCTTATAGAAAACAAGGCATATCAGGTATTGTAACATTGTGGTCTCCTCATCTAGCTCTAAGCCATCCATTGAATAGTTTGGGTCTGTGCAACTGCATCCAAATGTGGTTGCTTTGTTCAAGGGTAACAGTGGAAGCTCACAATTTTGTTTTATTTTTTTATTAAAGAAGCTCATATGAGTTTTTTAAGACAGATGTCGCCTCCCATGTGATTTCCCTTTTCTTCTTGTGGTTCTTCATCTAACTTTCCCTCGTAAACTGTCTGCAGGATTCTATGGTAGTGACCATTGCCCTCTTTCTCTTGAGCTTTTGCCGGAGGCTCCAGAATCTAACCCATCCTAACATTTCTATTGGACTTGCTTCATGGGTTTTGTTTGAGAAGCATCTCATTTTGGAGACATCAGGTGTTATGAGGAATTCTTAAAATATTTCTGCAAGGCTTTTATCTCCTAATCTTCCTTATTAGCTTTAATATTTTTTTCTGTGTACTTTAAGATAATTTTACAGAGTGGAACCATCAGGTCTCTGGGTGCGTACATTATTTCCCAATGCCCCAATCCCTGTATTAGTGTTTTTTTAAGTTTGTGAGTCAAAACCGTTTGTCTGATGGATGCCACTCTGGGTGCATTATCACAAAGCTCTTCCATATTGTGATGGCCCAATTATGGTTAGTGATCCTATGGGCTACGTTACCCATCTGACCATCTTGGACAGTCGTTCATGCGGGATCCATCTATGAGATTGTAAACCAACCATGGGGGACTGCACTTGCAAGATTACTAAAGCATTTGATTTGAGACTGGTGGAATTTCAAAGGCAGCAGTTTGTGGCATTGAACTTACAACCCCAGCCTCAATATGTTGAGACAGAACAGGCATGTAGTCGATCGAGCCTTTAGAATATATGTGACTCTGAATACCTAGTTAGACTTACTTAAGTTAGCTCGATTAACCCTTTTTTTCTTATCTTTTGATTGGTAATTTGACTTGGATGTTGAAACCTACAAACTCAAGATTGCAATTTACCCTCTGTGCCAAGGGCTTAGCTCGGTGACCTTACAAAGTGAGTTTTTTTTTTTTATGAACTATGCTTTGCTAATGCATAGGGTTAGTAGCCCAAGGCCAAGATCATTAAGCTACTAAATCAGAAAATAGGCTAGAGCTTTGATCATAGGTTTAAAACTACAGGCCAAATCCAGCCCATTGTGGCGGAATAGGCCATGCTCATTGCCCACCCTTTTAAGTCTCCCAAATTTGCATGAAATTGAAGGGATCATTGTCAAAAATGTCGGCAATAATAAATTGACATTTTCCTGCAATCATTTCAAGATCTCATGAAAAACTCACTATAAATGGAAAAAATGGGAAAAAAAGTATAACAATGTATTTCAACACGATTTCATATTTAACGAGAAGGGGTTGTTCAGTTGGGTGGCAATTTGGTCGCACATGATCAATCCCCGGGTATGCCACTCTTCCTATTTGTGTGGGCTAGTCTTTCCACGTGTATCGGCTCTCTTGGGTTAAAAAAGGTTTAATTTTATAGTATTTTTCTACCACTATTTTAAGATTATTTTGTTTTTTACAACATTTTCCTGATAATGATCCATGAAAAACTTTAAATGTAAATATCCCCTCATTTATATTTGTGACGATGGGTGGGAGCCGGTGGGCCTCAAATGCCAAAAATATCCAAACAGGACTTGTCATGAGTCACTATCCTGGATTGCATGTGTACGTAGGGTAGGAAATAAATGCTGTTATGGGACTGCACACAGGCCAACTCTGCTGTGGTCTCACCCAACACATCATATTGCAATTAATGTGCTCTCTTTTTCTACAGTCTAATTATGCCATTTACTTCTTAATATTCCATCCTAAATTATTTTTCCCTGAATGATAGAAAAACTGATGCCTTTTTCAATCCTAACCTTTTTAGGTTCTCGGGCCACCCATTGAGTGGTTATGATATGACTTGTGACCATATAACAAAACTCAACTGTCTGACTTTGATTAGTCAATTTGACTGGAAGGCCTTTGAATGGATGGAATGAGTTTGACTCAGACTTGGATGAGTTAAACTTTTCTTCAATTACTCAACTTTGGATTCCCCTTCGAGGAGCTTGGGTGAGTGAAGTCTTGACGTGGGAAATGTTCACATACAAACAGACTGTATAGAGGTAATATGCAGTCCAGCTCGTGGGCCCACTAATATGCAAGTTTTACCAAAGGTAGGAGGATAGATTAAAAGGTCTCCTCAATGATAAGGGGGTTCTAAAAAATAGACCCCAAAATTATTCTTGGCCTTGATTTAATGGCTTAAAATATCATGGCATCTTAACTTTATGTTCTTGAGATTCAGTCGCAAGGTAAGTGTTGTGGCTCTTGATGCCCCACTTGTGTACGTTTGCAGAAGCATGACACCTTGATTAAACCAATCCCGAATCTGATTCCTTCTTTGGCTCCGATATGTAACTCGAGATCGTGAAAAAGAAATCCAACACCAATCTTTTCTCTCCTGCAATCCGACTGTGGCCCACCTCTTGTCCGTATGCTATGATTCATATCGATCTGTCTTCTTCACTGTCCTTTTGTAGCAAACTGGAGTCAGTCCAAAGAAAACAGAGATCCATTGTTCTTGGAAGATAAATCCAAGTTTAACCAATCTTCTTCTTCCTCACAGAAGTATCAACATTCTCGACCGATCAGATCAAAGTCCATCGATCTCGAAGAGCATGATTTGGGATTAAGTAAATATTATATTTCTCCCAGGATCTGGGTGTGTGAGGATATCAAAATTCCATCACAACATGAATATTTTCGCGAAAGCTTATGTGGTGTTGCGACCCGAAGCCCGTGACTATCGATTTCCGTGTTGCACTCAACCACTAGCGTAAAATTTTCATACATGGCCCATAATCAGACCGGAACAAACTATAATCACAAGATATCTGATAGTAACAAGATCTTATATTTTTCATATATTTAAGTTACAGGTTATAAAAGTGCGTTAATTACATTCTCAAGGAAAAAGTTATTAAAAGTCACACAAAATAACAAGCTATACACTATTACTACCCCTAGATGTGACGTAGCTCCTGACTCGACATCTACATAACATCGTCGACACTATAAACCTACAAAACTTATGGCTCCACAACCAATAACACGCACTCCAGCTCGGGATGAAGGACCTGCTAGTTAGAGCACCAAATGTAGTATATCAGATTATGATGGTCCGGCAGGTGGCTGAATTAGATAATAATAACATGCTGGCTATATGTATATTAATTAACATTTGCTAAATCATGACATTTGATGAAAAGCTGCGTGTATCTAAAACAAGTATAAACAGGGAAACATGATAAATCCTGGTATTGAAATAAATCATGCGAGTAACCAAGACGTTCATATAAAACATGATGTGGCATCAGACAAGAAGTCGCAAGTAAGAGCAAGTATAAATGGGACAACATGACGTATGCTTAAAAACATGACATGACATAAATCGAGTAGTGAAATTAGCGAGAAAACATAATCAGGCTAATAGCAAGGTAAATTGGCAAATTGACAACCATACGAAGCTATATTCTCCATCACCAAAGTGATAGGAGTTCACTGGAATATACATATTCTCCATCACACGAGGTGGCAGGAGCAAAATAGATACACATATAATAAGCCAGTATAGCAGGCCATCACACTAGGCACCGGCTGCGGAGCCGGACAATACAAAATCACACTGGTTAGAACCCAATCTGCAGTTGGCTATAAATATATTAGGACCCCAGGCCGGTGGATCAAGCCGACGAGGTGGCCCAAGCTTAGTGGTGCCGACTTGAATCATGAGGACACACATAATATGGTGAGTAGAGATGTCGACACGACTCACGAAATTGCGGCCCTGGAGGCACGGTAGCACAATCGTGCCGTGCTGGCCGGGGGGGTGGGCCCAGCACGGCATGACAGGGGCCGTGCCAGAGTCGCGCTGGGCCATGTCGTGCTCCGTGCCTATCGTCTCATGGGCTTCATGTAGTTCTTACCTTTTGGGCTCAAAAAATGAAGGTCTTACACTAAAATAATTAAAAGATATACACAAATAAGAGTATGTCACACAAACTTAAGTGGCTCTATCAAATTCAACCTACTCCATTGAAAAGAGAACGATTCTATCAAATTCAACCTACTCCATTGAAAAGAGAACGGTTCTATCAAATTCAACCTACTTGATTGAAAACAGAACCATTTGGATATTTTCTATTTGAAGATTTTTCAATAGGATTACCTTCGAAACCTTTACAATTTTTTTTGGATAATAAGAAAATAAAAAAAATAAAAGACAATACTTTTTATATTTACACTAAAAATATCAAATATCACATGCCATGCCGTGCCTCTGGCCGACGGTGCCCAATTGTGCCGACCATGCCCAGCATAGCTGCCGAGCACGGCCCGTGCCGTTGACCGGGTTGAGCCGTGCCACTGGCCGCTGACTGTCATGCTAGGCCAGGCTGGCACGAGTGCACGACTCATTTGACATCTCTAATACACACACAAGCATAATGAGTTGTCCTCCCGAGGTACACACAAGAATTCATTGGAACACATTAAATAACAAAATTGATTGTTTTTAGTAAAGGAGTAAAATGAGGCGATCAAAGGCCAAAACGGGTAAAACTGGCAGGTCATGAGTCGAACAAGCATAAAAATGAAGTCTGAACAAGCAAAACCGAACAATAAAAGTAAACAAGATACATTCAGACGAAAACAAATTTAATGGCCAATTTTCAAATATGCGCTCAGTTGACATGTTGAGACCACACCATTTGGCCGAATATGCACTTGAGCCCAAATATCGGAATTTTCTCAATGCTTGGTGCTCCCGAAGTTAGGTGGCATTCCAAGGTTCTAAGTGCACAAAGACAGTTTGGTGAGGTCCTAATATGTCCCCGGATTGGATTCCCGCATTGGTGCTTCTTTCTTCCATCTAAACATCGTTGGGTGGGATTAGAGGTCGAAAGGAACGATCTTCCATAATTAAAAATAGCCCCAAGGTGTCAGAGCAGGGGTTTGGGCCAGTCAGTAGGCTAGCTCGAGCCAAGAAAAAGTTCACTCGGGCGAGGCCTACAGCTGCCTGCACAAAGCCAGGCCGCTACCTAGGGACTCTGGCCCGCTCGACTCAGGTCATGTTTTGGCCTAAAAAGGTTCTTCCCAATGGATCTTCTTGCCCATTCTTCCATACCTTACAATGGCCATTTCTTGCAAAAAATGAGGGTCTTCAATCCCCTAAAATCACCATTCATCCACCATAAATCCAACACAAAACCACTCCACACATTATCAATTCCTTAAAAGAAAGCCCAATCTTCAAATCATCAATTCCTTTCAAAAAACCCAACCTTGAAATCACATTAGAAAATGTTAGGACATGAATTCTATGAATAAATCAATGAAATATGGTATGCATGGAATACAAATCTAATGTTCACCAAACCAATTTACAAATCTAAGAATTTCAATATGCAATTAGAGGGAAAAAATGTAATATAAACCAAGAAACCCAAAATGGTTGGCGTGCACAGTCAATAATCCAATTCATCCACTCGCCTTGGATCAAATGCTCCGAAATCACACTCCTAAAAGCCTCCCAGCTGCTGGAAACACCTACCACAAAAACCCCTCAAAATGCCCATCTTAGAGAACCCAAAATAGAGAGAACAAGAAGAGATGCAGATGGGGCTTGCATGAGGGATGAAAGGGCTCCTTATAGGATGCCAATGACTAAGCTAGAAGATGAGAAAGGCCTCTTACCTATAGGAGCTCTAAATAGAGAGGATTTGCTCAAAAAGAGGGATGCCTCAGCTGGTTTTGCTTCAAAGAGGGGTCTATGGCAAACTTAGAAGGTGAGGAAGAAGATGATGCGCTCCATTCTTCGATTTGGCAAGAGCTTGGTGGGGATTTGAGGGAAAGAAAGCAAGAAGAAGAGGAGAAGGGGGAAAGCCCTAAAATGGCTAGAGCTCCTCTGTTTCTTGCTAGAAAAGGATAGAGAAGGAGAGGAAGAGAGGGCAAGTCTTTTGTAATAAGTGGGATGTAGCCCCACCACTACTAAACTTATGGGATTAAAACTTGGGTTTCTATGCGTCGAACGCAATCAATGAAGAAGAGAGTTTTGATCCTCATAAAACCTAGTTTTCGATAAGTATAAATTTTGCATGGTTTGGGGATATCGAAAATTATGTTCAGATTTTGATGTGAATGATTGTTTTGGCTTTGTAAGTGCACAAAAATTCACGAACCCGGTGAGGGTGGTGTTCTTGAGACTCACTGAGGAGGACGAAGGCTGAAGCTCCCCGTCTCCTCGTTGAAGGTGGAAGAACCGATGCATGAGGACCTGGAAGAAGGAGAAGAAACAGGTCAGAGGACCCTGGCTGTGGGCAGCGCAGGGCTCTCCGATGCCTAAGTCAGTATGAGTACTGGACAGTAGGATGGAGATTTGGGGGAAGAAGGTGACACCAGCGGGGGAGGATCGATCCTCCATCCCTAGCTCAAGTGGTACCAGGGCAAGTCCAATATATCTCTTTATCAAGAGGTTGAGGGATCGACTCCTGGGGAGGCCCCTGGGTACGTTGAAATTCATACTGCCCGGGACAAATGCATGATTAGGGAGGACATCTCCTGAAGTGTATACAATAGGCCCGGGGCCATGGGCCCCGCCTATCCCCTGGGGGGACCAGCGATTCGCATCCCCCTACAAAAAGGCCGGCCTTTTTGTAGGGGGATGCGAATCGCTGGTCCCCCCCAGTAGCTCAAGTGGTACCAGGGCAAGTCCAATATATCTCTTTATCAAGAGGTTGAGGGATCGACTCCTGGGGAGGCCCCTGGGTACGTTGAAATTCATACTGCCCGGGACAAATGCATGATTAGGGAGGACATCTCCTGAAGTGTATACAATAGGCCCGGGGCCATGGGCCCCGCCTATCCCCTGGGGGGGACCAGCGATTCGCATCCCCCTACAGGCTTTAAGACTGAAAAGCTGGGTTTTGGGGTTTTGGACGAAGACGGAGTGAACACAAAGGTTGTGGGGGGAGTGATGAGGTTAGTCAAACGATGCCAAATGGGATTTTTTCCAAAATTACGAGCAACGCCCCGTGCTAACTTTGAATCACACATAGGACCCTACGGGTATAAAGCTAGGGTTAATGGCTTTCAAAACTCCACAAAGCTTTGGAAAAGTTGTTCTAACCACAAACTAACTTGATTAAACTCTAATCCCACTTAGAGAGCTAACACATGGGTTAATTAGCTCTAATCACAAAAATTAGGGTCGGGTTTTACACCTCCCTGTGCAAAAAATGGAATGTGATCATCCGCCTTTGTGTCAGACCTATGTCTATGGTCCGCTGATCTTCTTTTTCGACATAGGTCAAAGTCTCGATCCATTGATTACGATAAAACCCGAGCGATCTTATTGGGAAAAGTGTTGCAGCGAAAAATACTTGCAATCAACAATGATGCACACACACAAAATTAAACCATTCAAACTATCAAGCCATCACATACATGAACACAGCAAGATCTCCGTGGTTTGGCAATGTTGCCCATGTCCACGGGAAAGGAACAAATAGAATGGGAGTTTCCTTTCTCGTGGACGTAGGCAACATTGCCAAACCACGTAAATCTTGTTGTGCTCCTGTGTGTGATAGTTTGACGGTCTGATTGATATGATTGTGTGTGTGCATCGTGATTGATCGTTGATCACAAGTATTTTCCTTTGTATCACTTTTTTTCCAACAAAGTGATGATTCGGTGAGTGTGAAATTGGGCTTGATGCCTAATCATGGGATGAAAGGACTATCCAAGGGGTTGAAATGATGAAAGCGAAGCCCAAGAGGGCCCCACAGTGCTAGACTGCACTTGAACGTGCTCGTAGGAGAACATTCCTTGTCTTAACACTATGGTTATGAGTATATTTCTCACATGTTTCGGGTTTTACAATATGTGCAAACGCGGAGTATTTCCCTAGGTGCGTCTCACAATATCCAAATTGTCAAATAGGCGGGGTCCTATTACCAAATAATGACCCCTTTGAATTAAAGGTGTGTAAGACCCCGACCCCCAATTTCTCTGTTTAGTATTGTTTTAATCGTGGTTTAACTTTTTAAGCGAGACTTGAGTTGGTTTGACTTTGTCTTTGAGTTTGACTAGATTTTTCATAGCCTTGGAGATTTTTGAAGACCGTTGACTTTAGTTTGACCCGGCTTTGTAATATGTATTTTTACGAGGAATTACTCTTGATTTCTAAAAATTCTAAATTTGGTTTATTTTGACTCGTCTCATTAAGATTAACAACTTTCATGTTTTGACCATTTTGATTTGATGCTCTGAAATCACGTTTTTCGAGAAAAATGGGCAAAAATGACATTTTCACTAAATCTGTCCATAAATTTCGAAAATTTCAGAATTTGGGGAAAATATACTTTTTGGAAAGTAGAAATTTCGCTGATCGTTTTTATCTTCTTCGTCGTTTTCATTCGGGACTCGCAAATGTTAGTTTCAGCCTTTGTAAGATTGGGGCCCATGGGACCCACTTGCCCACTTTATAAAAAGGGCTGAACCCTCTTCTTCTTCTCCCATTTCCTGCAATCTTTCCAGCTGTGGCTGGAACCCTTTTCCAGCCACTCTCTCTCCTCTTGTATCTCTTCTTCTTGGATGCTAAATGGGGATTTGATCTCCAAGCTTTCTTCCCCACCTTCCAAGCTTTCCAAGGATGTATTTTTCAAGAGATTTGAGCTAGAGAAGATCCCTCTTTCAAGCCCTTCTTCTTTGTTTGAATCACCAAAGGTTAGCTATGACTTTTCTTTCTTTAGATTTTTGTTTTCCAAACCATTTGGAGTATTTTTATCATACATGTAAGGGTTTTCATTGAGATTTGCAAAAGATTGATTTTCAAGGGTTTTCTCTTGGATATTTTTGGGGCTTTTGTAGATTTGGGGCTTTGCTATTAGAGAGGTGCTCTTGGAGTGATTTGCCCCTTATTCTTGGCTAGAGGCAAGTAAAATATTCAGCTAATGTGATGATTATTGTTTCATATGAATGATTTCATGAATTTCATATCCTATCTTATGTTTCCCTTTTGGTATATGGTTTTATCTTTGAAATGTTTAAGCATTGGGTTGTGTTTAATCTTTTTTTTTAAATTATTATTTAATATTAAATCTTGGGTTTGTCCTTCAACTAATCATCTTTGGATCAGCTATTTATGTTTCAAATTGTTAGTAATTTGATGAATGAAATGGTTATGTTCATATTTGATTTTTGGAATAAGAATGGAATGATTTTCATGTATGGTTGTTTTAATGGATTTGGTGTGGCAAGGAGAAGCCCAAAGTATGTTAGATTTGATGTAGAGGAAGTGGTAGGGAAACAAAAATCAAATGGAGGGGAAGAATTGCTGAAATCAGGGGAGAAAAACCCCCCTGCACGGGCTGGACAGAAGCCTAGCTCGCTATAGCGAGCCAGGCTTCTGGAATGGGCTGTTTTTGGCCCAATTTCTGGGCTGTTTAAGGCCCTGTTTTGAGGCCTATTTTCAGCCTGTTTAAGGCCCTATTCCAGCTTGTTTTTAGGCCAATTCCCAACCTGTTTTAGGCCCATTTCACCCCATCTTTCCTCTTCATCTTAAGGCCCATTAATCTCCTTTTTATGCCTAAGAGCCCATAAAAGTTTGGGGTTAATTGTGATACTTGGAAATTGTGAAATGGGAATGAGAACAATGAGAGAGTGAGCATATGTGAAATTACCTGGGAATCTTTCAAGTCTCAATGCGCACTTTATCATTTAAATGTTGTGGATTTTCATTGGCATCAAACACATTCTTTTATTAATCAATGTTTAAAGGTTAAATGTGTATTGAGATTGTTCCTTGGTAAGTCATTAATTCATTCTACACTATTCCATTCCATTTCAAGTCAGAAAATGTATTTGTATTCTTCGGTAAACTAATTTGAATAGCATCGGTGATTTGTTATAAAATCATATGGTTTTCCATGTTTGAAAGGATTGATCGTATGATTTTATATAAATCACTTTGATGTGTATTTGAATGGTTTACCATGGAAATTCGTATGTTTTCTCCGAATCGATTTGAAAGGAGATTTGAGTGGTTCGCCACGTTCAGGATTTCATCGATAAGACTAGTATTTTGAAAATAAAACCTCGAGGCAAGACGGGGCCAGAGCTTTGTAGTGCGAGCCCATGAGCCAAAGAGACTATGATTTCAAAAATAAAACCTCGATGCAAGATGGGGCCAGAGCCCTGTGGTGTGAGCCCATAAGCCAAAGGGATTAGTATTTTGATTTGTATCGGTTCGGGTTTTTAAAACTAAAGGCACCACTAGGCTTAGGTCACCTTATCGGGCTGATCACCCGGCTTGGGATCTTTAATTTATCTGCCAGCTGCAGCTTGGATTCTGTCTGTACCGACCATGGCAACGGTTTCTATATGCCGGTCCCACGCGTAGTGGCTACGGTTCTGATTTTGATCTGCCGGTCCCATTTGTATGGCTACGGTTCTGATTCTATTTCCGGTCCCACATGTAGTGGCTACGGTTCTGTCTGCTCTTGTTACTTCGGTAATAGGAAAATATAGCTATGTGTGGTTGCCTATGTTTTATCTGTTTTATGATTCTTATTTGTTTATACTCATTATATTCTTGGAATTTGTTAATGTTTATGATATCGATCTTTCATCGTATTGTCTCTATTATTCAGGATTTTAAATGTATTTCCAATTATTAAATGTTTTATGCAGGCTACTATCTTTACGAGATATTCATACTTCAGAGACTGTTCATTTATTTGCTTTGACATTTATGTTCGGTCTTTCGATCGTTTTATCATGATTTATTGCTATTATTGTTTGGACTCCTTAAACGGATTTATAATGATTCCATAAGGTTTTATAAGTGCCCATATTACATATTACTTGTTTATTTGCTTGCCAGACCGTCGTGTCTGACCCTATTTGTTTGGTGCCAGATTCCTCTCTTTCTGTTTTTAGGTGTTTGATCGGAGGAGGCGGTAGAGCCGCCGGTCTGACGTGAGAAGTTGCCCGTTGATATCATCTAGATGTCAAGTTTGGCACCGGAGTTCGTATCTAAATATTGGGGGTAGTATGCTGTCTAGTTGGATATTTTTGTATGGCTTTGTTAGCCCTTTTCTTGGGATTTGTAAGTAAGACACTTGTTAATTATAAATTTGAATATGTGAGAAATAAATAGTCCTGTTACTACCAGCTCAGTATTCTATGATTTGTCATCTGTACCAGTCTGCTCATTTGTTGGCTTTATGATATTGGTTAAGTGCGACACGGAATTCGATGGCCACGGACTCCGGGTCGCAACGCCATGATTCGCTTCCGCGAAAACACATTTTGATCGTGATGGAATTTGATTATCCTCATTCACGCGGATCTTGGGAAATATAACAAAAGTTTCAAATCTATCCCAAAATTTCGCATCCCGAGGTCGGATCACTGCAGGGCCTGGTTTCGGGGTGTGACAAAGTGCTCACCATAACATTTACATGTAGGTCTCATCTGTAGGAGAACAATCCCATGGGCACTCAAAGTCAGATATCAACATCATAACTTTGTAAATATCCTTTTCCCAATAGTCTAAAGCGTCTAAGCCCAACTCAAATGAATATTGGTCTTGGAATCTAGAGATGGCTTGTTGGTAAGGCCTCTCACTCCCATCCCTCCCAACAGTGATCGATCCCTAGTGGGAGGTTTGAGTTCCTTCCTCCTGGCCAGTGAGCCACAAGCAAAAAAAAAAGAAAAGAATATTAATCTATAAAAGGGCTCACGACCTTGGACTAAAGCTAGCTGGGCTAGGACCAGGCTCATGTGCCACCCTACATTTGAATAAATAAGTAAAGGAATATTAGAACCGAAGCCTTTCGATTCAATCTTGATTGCCACCTACCTTTTAATTTTGACTCTCATGGGAGCCCAACATCAATCTGTCATTATATATTATAGTAGAAGGTTTTTAATTCAATTCTAGTGGGAAGAGGTGACGTACCTGGCTACCTAATTGATGGTAAATTGTTGAGGAATATGACTTGACTACCAAACATGACCTAATTGAAGGTATCCTCATGCACTTCTTTATATATTTGATATATGAAATTTTTTGTACTAAATTATGCATAATATAATGACGATAAAACCAGATTATTGGCTAAAACAAGCAAACTTAATCCTTGGAAACGCACTCATGGCTGAGTGATGTGGGCAACTTAGTTTCATAACATGCCCAGGGATCGATCCCTAGGGCCTTAAAAATATCGCTCTGGCCAAATGTCGACATAGCCAAAAAATACTTAATCCATAAAATATACATATGAAACTTATCTTAACATACATATGGTATTTAGGTAATGTTTTACTAAGAGGTACCTCGCATGGATTCTGTGAGAGGGTAACCTTTTTTATTATCACATGGGATACCCTATGAAAAAAGTTCAACCTCGTCATATTTACTATACTTAAACTACCAAAACCACCCCCAAAATGAATTCACACTTACCCTAATTTGATATTAATCTAAATCATATAGTTGGATCAAATTTTATGAAAAATGTAACTTAAGGAATCAAATAAATACTGAGGGCCCTAAGTCAAAGGTTGCTATTATCTAAATGAGAGGTACCTCTTAGCACAATGCAACCCCATGGAATTTAACATCTGCCCGCCCCTACGGCTCAACTTTATTTCATGCCTATCAAACCCTACAGTGAAATAGAGTGGGTTGATCACGAGCAGACATGAGAAGGGTCTGTCTATGTTCATTTGGAAGCCCCTAGTTAGACATAGGGTTGCACATGGGCGGTTCGGATCAGTTTAGCACTAAAACCAACTATCAAACTGAACCTATCGGTTTTTTAATTAACTAATCCGATCTGACTAATGGAGAGGGCTTCGGTCGGTTAAATCGTTTATTTATTTATTTATTAAAATCAAAAATTAAAATTTTCAAAATGATGGCACCCCCATCCTCTGCATTTATTCCAATGTTTAGGGCAAAGATAAAAATCCATATCGACTATAATGGTTATGCAGTCCTAATACACTACAATATCATAGATCAATACATCATTAAGAATCCCCATGCTTTTTAACAAGTATTTGATCACAAATTTTTCACAAACATACAGTCACAACAACATCTGAATATTAAAGTGTCACGTCCCCGAACCAGATTGGAGAATAAACCGGATCCGGGGTGTGGATTTCAGGGCTAATTAAAAAATTTTGCCCTTAATGCCCAAGGATCGAAGTTCGCTGTGAGGATTGTGTAGTTGAGCCTCATTAACAAATAATCAAAAGGACTTGTCCGGTACACACACCATTAAATCTATAGGAATATCAAAGCAAGTATGGATTTCATTCCATTATATATATTCAAGCTTCAAAAGATAAAACATATAAAGTTTATAAACATCAGGACCATCCCAAAAACCTAGGTCCTGGTACAAAAGATATACAGTACTAAGATAGACAAGTCCAAAAGATCTAAACCAAAAGATGAAAAGAGGTAGCACGACAATAGATATCCCCATGTAACGCGCACTAGTGCCGGAAGTGATGATACTATGCTACGTCATCAGCACCCCACTCTCGTACCTTGTCCTCCTCCCCCGGTTGAAGATCCTTTGGGATTGCCTCGACATCCGGGTCAGCGTAGTAGTAGTAGGTGTCCTCTGCACACCATGGAATAAAGGATCAATAATATGTTGGCAAGAAGATAAGCAATATACATTATTCATAACATGTTTCAAAAGAGAATAAAGACAAGTATATGATTAAAAGATAGCAAGGTACAAGCTAGGCATAAAGCATGAGTAGTTAAAGGAATCAAGTGACAAGATAAATCCTAGCAAGATTACGAGAATAACCATTCATGAAATGCAATGCCAAGCAAGAGGAGACTCCGTCGACGTCCTAGCCATCTCACGGGGGTATCAGTGACGTCCAAGCCAACTACGAATACCTAAAGTCCGACTCTAGGGGAATCCTAGCTCCCGGTCCTAGGAATAGCAGCACGGTCCTAGCCCGCTCCCAGATTCGCGCCATGGACGCCGTCCAAAGCCAACTGCCCACCCTAGTGTCCGGTATCCAGCCCACTTTATAATCATCAGTCTGCAGCTGGTCATGAATGCAAGATGATGATGATGGTGTGCACACGACCCAAGTTCCAAGACAAATACACGTGGATAGATTTCTAAGAATAAGATAACAAGCTGGGGGCAACTCCAAGTTAAGCCAAGATACAAGTCAAGTTCCATGAGTAGTCCTCTTTTCAAGTCTATCCACATGTGTTCATCAATACAAGACAAATGTACCTAAGGATACACTCTAAGACCGGTCAAATCCTAATTCTACAAGTTAAGTTACAAGTTATACAAGTATACAAGATTAGAGTGTATAAGGTACGACAAGCTACGGATACATGATTCAAGAGTCAAGAGTGAAGAACAAGCCAATCCTAGGTCAAGAGTTGTCCATCGTGTACCACACGTATTTCCAATAGAGTGCTTATAGAGAAAGAGTCAACGATGCCATAGTGTGGTGAGCCCTTGGTATACAGAAGTTATTGGGCACCAATTAACTAAGTTCTGTATGCATTCGGCTAAGTTACAACTATACATGAAAGTCCCGGACAACCAATGAAGCACAATAAGCCAAACATGCTCCATTTTCATTTCCCCCAATTGGTCATGCAAGGATAGGGTCAATTGGTTCCAACCTAGGGTCCAAACTAGGTTTACAATCCCTTTCCAAAAGAGATAAGGGCTTGGCTCATTGATCCAATACCTATTTCCTTTCCTAATCTCTGATGATTAAGATTAGTATACCATTGGATTCTACATCTCGAGGGCTTTCCGACGATATGTAGAACTCCCAATTCCGACGAACGGATCAAAAGTTATGGCTTCCGGAAGATGGCCAATTTAATTTCGCCCTGCAGGTTACCGGCGTCTGGACGCCCGAAACCCAGCGTCCGGACCCCCGAAAGTAGTATGGGCGCCCTAAGCTTCTGCCTGCTGGCAACCAGATGCCATAACCCCAGCGTCCGTATGCTTGGAGGCATAAACCTCCCGGGAGTCCCTTGTTTTGCTGGATTTCCGAACCCATTCATTCCAAACCATTTCCCACCAATTCCAAGCCTTTCCAAAAGTTGAAACCTGCACAAAATTGAGCCACCATGCTCCCCATTCATCTTCTTCCATTCCAACCACCCATATACAATTAAGGCCCAGTTACATTCAAATCCTAGCAAATTTCTAGTTAGCATGTTTAACCAAATTAATCAAAACAAGCTTGGCATTTAGGGAAATCTAAGCAATTCAGATTAAAGTCATTCCAAGAAGCAAGAAATATACATGCATGATCATATATAAGGCTAATCTACATGCCTTCATCAAAGAAATGAAAGAAATGGAAATTTGAGAGAGAAATTGAGGATGAGAGCTCTCCACTCACACCCTAGCCAAACCACTTCCAAAAACCCTTCTCCTACACCCAAAGAACACCAAGGAAGAAGAAAAGGAGGAATCCATGAACATACAACATGGTTACAGCAGCAATGAAGGAAATTTGAGAAGAAAAAGTTGAGGGAAACTTACCAAACTTGGATCAAAAGGTAGAGGAAGAAGAGATGAAGAGATTGGTGAGCTTGGTTTCTTGAAATCTCCCCTTTAGGTAGCACATGCAAGAAGAGAGATGAAGAGGAGAAGAAGTTCAGTCACGGCAACTGTTGCACTCTGAAATGAAGGAGGAAGAAACGAATGTGGTAGCTGGGTTTGAGTTTAAAATAAGAGATGAAGGGGGAAAAGTCCAAAATACCTATTTGAGTGAAATGAGAGAAATCTGATTATTTGAGGGACTTCGAGGTGTCAAATCATGACAGGTCAAGAACGAAAAATGACGAGCGCGACGAGATCTTTCCAACAAACCCAAATTCGAACGGAATTTTTTTAAAAAAATAACTAATTTTCCTATTAATCACACCTAATCCCATATTAAGACTAATCGCCCTCGGAATCAAATTAAACTTCACAAACCACTTTCTAATGATAAAAGAGACTCGCTTAGCCACTAAACCAACCTAATTAGCTAGAATCACAATTAATTAGGCTAATCGCCAATATTAAGAAATTAATCACCCTACTATGGTCGGGGACCTTACTTCCCTTCCCTCTAAAAAGAACATTTGGTCCTCCAAATGCCTAAAACACCTCCTCGGGAAGAAGATGAGGATAGGCTTTCCTGATCTGGTCCCTTAGTTCCCACGTAGCTTCCTCTAGACGGTGATGCTCCCATTGAACTTTGACCCATGGAATGGTCTTCATCCGCTGAACTATCTCCTTGGTGTCTATAATCCGTACCGGCCGCTCCACATAAGATGCGTCGGACTGAATCTGCAGTGGCTCATGTGGCAACACATGGGTGGGATCTCGAATGTACTTGCGCAACATCGACACGTGGAACACGTTGTGCACACCTGACAACTCTAGTGGCAAGGCAAGACGATACGCAACGTCACCAATCCGGGTACGAATCTCAAACGGCCCCACATATCTCTTAGAAAGCTTCCCTTTCTAGCCGAATCTGACTACACCACGCATCGGAGAGACCTTGAGGAAGAACGCCTTATCACCAACCTGAAACTTTAAGGGCCTCCGTCTCTAATTTGCATAGCTCTTCTGACGGTCACGAGATTCCTTCAAACGCGTCTGCACAACCTTAACCTTCTCACTGGTATCACCAACCACAGATGGTCCATGAAAACTTCGTACTCCTACCTATTCCCAATACACTGGAGTCCTGCATCTACGTCTATATAATGCTTCGAACTGTGCCATGCCAATGCTATAATGATAACTGTTGCTGTAGGAGAACTCACAGAGGGGCAAACTCTCATCCCAATCTTTCTTGAAGTCCAACACACATGCCCGGAGCATATCTTCTAGAGTCTGAATAGTGCGCTCCGACTGTCCGTCTGTCTGAGGGTGGTAAGCTGTGCTAAATCTCAACTGTGTGCCCATGGATGACTGAAGTGTAGTTCAAAACCGAGAGACAAACTTAGTGTCTCGATCGGATACTATAGATTTAGGCACTCCATGCAATCTGACAATCTCATCATTGTACAACTTAGCCATCTTATCTAAAAATTGACCGGTCTTGAATGGTATGAAATGAGCTGACTTGGTCAATCGGTCAACGATCACCCATATAGCATCATTCCCTTTCCTGGTATGTGGCAGTCCTGACACGAAGTCCATAGTGATGTGCTCCCATTTCCACTTGGGAATACCTAACTGATGAAGTAAACCAAGAGGTTTCTTGTGTTCAGTCTTGATCACCTGACACGTGTAACACTTGGAAACGAACTCTGCAATCTCTTTGTTCATACTCATCCACCAATAGTGGTTATTCAAATTCCGATACATCTTAGTGCTGCCTGGATGAACAAAATATCTCGTATGGTGTGCATCTGTCATCAGCTCTGTCTTTATGTCCTGTACATCTGGCACACACAATCGGTCCTTGCAGTACAAAACTCCCTCAATCAATCTGAACTCAGGCCTGTCGTTTATGTGCTCAATGATACTCTGTAACACTGGGTCATCCTTCTGACATTCTTTGATTCTATTTATTATCTCTGGTTCCCATGTTGCCATGCTAGCAATCATTACCTTCTCACTGATAGGCCAAACTTTAACATCTAAATCTCTAAATTGTTCCATCCATCTCCATTCTGGCATTATACACCTGCTGAATGCTAACTTTCTGCTCAGAGCATATACTACCACGTTGACTCTTCCAGGGTGGTACTTGATAGGAAAATCGTAATCTTTGATGTACTCCATCCGTCTCCGCTGTCTATTGTTCAACTCATTCTGTGTAAACATACTATAAACTCTTGTGATCTGAGTGCACCTCGAACTTTTCACCATATAAGTAATGTCTCCACATCTTAAGTGCAAGTACAATGGCTGCAAGCTCTAAATCACGGGTGGTGTACTTCTTCTAATGTTCTTTCAACTGCCTCGAACCATATGCTATCACCTTGTCGTTTTGCATAAGAACACAACCCAAACCGACTCCTGATGCGTCTGTGTAAACAACAAATCCTCCACTGCCAGATGGTAAAGCAAGAATAGGTGCTGTGGTCAATCTAGTTTTCAATTCTTGAAAGATTTTCTCACATTTCTTGGTCCAAATAAAAGGAATGTTATTTCCAGTCAACTTAGTAAGAGGGGCTGCAATAGTAGAGAATCCTTTCACGAATCTCCTGTAGTAGCCTGCAAGTCCTAAGAAACTGTGAATTTATGCTGCATTTTGTGGACTGCCCCAATTGACAACTTCTTCTATCTTCTTAGAATCCACTGCCAATCCTTCCTTGGAAATCACGTGGCCTAGAAATGACACTTGCTCTAATAAGAACTCACATTTACTCAGCTTGGCATACAATTGGCTGTCTCTCAAAAGCTGTAAAGAAGTCCTCAACTGATGCTCATGTTCCTCCTTAGACTTGGAATAAACCAATACATCATCAATGAATACAACCACGAATTGATCAAGGTAAGGAGTAAATATCTTGTTCGTTAGAGCCATGAACACTGCCGGTGCATTCGTCAAACCAAAGGGCATCACTAGAAACTCAAAGTGGCCATATCTAGTCCGAGATGTTGTCTTAGGAATATCTTCCCCTCTGACACATAACTGATGGTATCCTGAACGTAGATCAATCTTCGAAAAGAACTGTGCTCCCTGTAGCTGATCAAACAACTCATCTATTCTCGGGAGTGGGTACTTATTCTTGACTGTCACTTGGTTCAATTGCCGGTAATCGATGCACATCCTCATAGTCCCATCCTTCTTCTTACCAAAAAGTACTAGAGCTCCCCATGGTGATACACATGGCCTGATGAAGCCCTTATCCAACAGATCTCCTAACCGAGTCTTCAATTCTTTCAACTCTGCAAAGGCCATTCTGTACGGAGCCTTCGAGACCGGAGCATTACCTGGTAGTAGCTCTATTGTGAAGTCTAACTCACGCATGGGTGGCAAACCCTGGATCTCCTCCTGAAAAACATCCGGAAACTCACATACTACCGGAATCTCATCTATGGGCTTGGACTGCTTGTCCTCCGTGATGAATGCGACCGAGTGGAGGTGGGCTTCTAGAAATCAACCGAGTGGAGGTGGGCTTCTTCGCACCAACAAACTCAACACTATGGTCTACACCCTGTAACCTTACGGTCTTGTTGAAACAATCTAACACCGCACGGTTTACCGCTAACCAGTCCATACCAAGAATAACATCAAAGTCGGACATCGCCAACACAATCAAACTGGCGGTCAACTGAGTGCCTCCAATATGAACTGTGCACCTAGGATAAACAAAATCACACGTTACTGATCGGCCTACCGGGGTAGCAACCACTAGAACAGATAGTAACATCTCTCTATCCTTCCCAAATTACAATGCAAATGCTGGTGCAACAAAATAATGTGCGGAACCTGATCCTGATGGTTCACTATTAGCCATGCCACCACAAGAAAATATGAGTTAGACCCTATGCAACCCAAAACTAGCAACACAAGACTATAAGAACATAGAATATACTACGAACACTAGGCTAACGGTAATCCTCACACGCGTCTCTGTCGCGACCCCGGACCGAAAGGGGAAGGATCCGAGTCCGGGAGTCGGGACGGTGGGTTGGGGTGATGCCGCGCCACCTGCATCTCTTTGGCTAAAACGCACACGGGATTAAAAGAATCTTTATCCGTGCACGTGATTTCCCACAGGGTTCCGCGGTGAGGATTATCTTTACACATCATCTCACATGTAACCATATCAAACATATTTTTAAGATTGCGGAAGCGTGTAGCAAACCATATTAGTACTATTCAATCCAATCCCATAAACGAGACTGATTTATGCTTAACATAATAAGATATCAGAATGAGCAATGATCATAAGCATATTTCCCCAAAAGTAAAGTTAAGTATATTACAAAATATCAGTTGATTAATGCCCCCAAAATAACGGTCAACAAAGACCGTATAACCAAATGAAACCTAAAACAAAGATATTATAATTCCCAAAGTGTATCGTTCTCAAGGCAAGGCCAAATGTCTACATGACATCATCGGCTTGCCACTCAATCACTCGTTGCGGTTCACCGACCGTCTCCTCTGGCTCCTCAACGACAATAAGCTCGGGACCTGAGTACCAAAATAAATGGATCAGACACGACGGTCTGGCAGATGGGTGAAAAGATATGTAATAATAAACGATAATACTTTGCAAAAGTTTAGAAAACTTGTGAGTAAATAATGAACTTCATAAAAGACGATATATCATTTTAAAAGAGGCACATATGCAATAAATCATGTAAGGTAACAAGGATTCGGAAACTGTCAAGATGGCAACCACACAAAGCTAGATCCTCCCTTCACTAACGTAAAGAGAGCACATGCCCTACAGGATCATTGGCCTCAGTCACACGAGGTGAGGAGGAACAACGATAAACAGGATCATTGGCCTCAGTCACACGAGGTGAGGAGGAACAACGATAAACAGGATCATTGGCCTCAGTCACACGAGGTGAGGAGGAACAACGATAAAATACTATAATATATATACTATACAGGACCACGGTAGCGAACCGGGTAAACTATGTAAATTCCAGACTGCAGCTGACTATCAGGAGGGGAAGGAACCCCAAGTCGGCGGATCAAACCAACTAGGTCGTCCAAGCTCAGTGGTGCCGACTCATAGGTCAAATACGATAAATCAAATCATGTACATATTAAAGAAACAGGGTGCTCATAGGCACAAATACACATTCGTATCTGGTCGGTCATGTACAGGTTAGCAAAAGCTAAATACACTTTCAATACTCTCAAAACAATCGAGTCATATCATGTGGGTTTGAAATCCCCAAAATAGAAGTTTGGTTGAAAATCAAATACAAATAGTTTTCCATACCTTTACAGGCTAACAATGGGGTTTCTAGAATTGAATCAGTGCGAATAGGGTCCCGTATGTCGGTTATGATAAAATTTTGGTACTCTTTAAGAGTTAGGGACATTCCGGGTCCTTATACACATTGGTCAATCTAGAAAATCTCATAGAATCTCCATGATGAGTTTCCCTTTCCTCCGGACTTCACGTAATGCCTTACAAGTCCCTAAATAACAATGGGGCTCCAAATAATACCTCCCCACTACAACCCTTTGCAATTTACCCAATTCATTCATAGGTTTAAATGCATCCTTATAGGTTCCATGCCTTCAAATAAGAAGATAAGGGATAGAGCTGAATTGGACTTGAGTATGGGCTTGGAATGAATCTGGGAAATAGTCCCACAATCCTCTCGTTTTACAGTTCGTCTCATTTCAGTCCGATCGATCGGGCTCCCTGGCCGATCGATCGGTCCTGAATTTGCTTCCAGTTATTTACAGTCCGATCGATCGGGTCTGATGGGCGATCGATCGGTCCTGAGAACCCTCTCAGTTATTTACAGTCCGATCGATCGGACCTGATGGGCGATCGATCGGTCCTGTAGCGAACCTCAACCCATTTGGTTGGATTCTTCTCTTGTCCAACTCCAATCCATTTCCTTTCTTTCCCCTTCTTCCATACATATCTTCACAATTAATTGGGCTTTTCCTTGACCTCATTATCTCATCAATTCATCATTCAAAATCAATAAGACTAAACCATCAAACATGATAAATCAATAAAACCATTAATGAAGACAAATCAAGATTTTGCATAAAACATGATAAAACACATGAGAATCATTTCATCCACTTGCCTTGGGTCCAATTGCAAATCAATTGAGCTCTAATCACCTCTTAGACCCCCAATCAACCACCTATACACAAAACCCCCAAATCCAAACCCTAGATCAACAAAATCCAAGTAAAACAAGACGGAATTTTCCAATAATTGAAATAGAGCTACCCTAGGGCTAAACAAACAAGATTATAAAACTTTTAGGAAAATCACTTACAAAGAAGTTCTTCAAAAAGCAAGGTGTTGTCCAAAGGAAGTCTTGGAGTGGGCGGTTTTCTTCAAAAATGGTGTCAAGATGAAGGCCTTGAGATGAGGAAGAAGATTATAGCAACTAATTTTCCATTAGCACTAGTTTAGTGGGGGATTGAAGATGAAGAGGCAAGAAAAGGTAAGGGAAAACCCTTAGGGCTAGGATTTCTCTTCTCCTCTAGGGTTTTTGCCAGAAATGGGAAAAAGAAGAAGAAGCTTTCTATATATAGTAAGTGGGAGTGGGGCCCACAACTTAAAGAACTTCTCGGGCTCAAAATATGGTTTTCGGGGCTTCAAATGAATTCGACGAAGAAGACAAAGTTGATCGGCAAAATTTCTAGTTTCCAAAAAGTATATATTATGCACATTTTGGTGACATTGAAATCGGTGTCCAGATTTTGGGTAAAAAGACCATTTTGCCCTCAATTAGTGAAAAATCAGGTTTAAGGTCCTTGAATGAAAACGATGTCAACATGAAAGTTGTAGGGATTAATAAGATAAGTCCAATGGGGTTAAAAACACGATTCTTGGAAATCATCGGTAAACCCCCAATCTCACACAATTCGTAACAAGAACCCCCAAAGGGTCCCACAAATAAAAAGGCTCTCCAAATTCCCCAAAGCTATCATAAAAGCTATTCTAATCCCCAACTAATTCAAAAACTATTAAACACACTTAAAACTAAAACACAACTTAATCAACTCTAAACGAGGTCTCTCGGGTCGGGGTCTTACATCCTCCACCCCTTAGGACATTTGGTCCTCCAAATGGAAATTAAAACTCACCTCCGGTAGGAGATGTGGGTACTTCTTCTGAACTTGATCCCGTAATTCCCAAGTTGCTTCTTCCGGTCCATGATTCTCCCAAAGTACCTTGACCCACTGAATAGTCCGAGTTCTCAATTCTTGTTCCTTGGTGTCAATGATCTGCTTAGGCTTCTCAACATAGGTCGCATCTTCTCGAATTTCTAACGGCTCATAACGGAGTATGTGCAGTCTGTCAGGAACGTACTTCTTCAACATAGACACATGGAAAACATTGTGTACGCCGGAGAGCTCAGGTGGTAAGGCTAACCTGTAAGCCACATCACCAATCCTACTCATAATGTCATACGGTCCAATGTATCTCCTAGATAATTTGCCCTTCTGTCCAAACCTCAAAGTTCCACGAGTAGGTGACACTTTCAAGAAAACCTTATCTCCTTCTTTGAACTGTAAATCCCTTCGGTGAGAGTCTGCATAACTCTTCTGTCTACTCTGAGCCACTTTCAGACGTTCTTGGATCAACTTGACCTTGTCACTTGTCTCACTAACAATGGTCGGTCCATGGAAACTGCGAGTACCAACTTCTTCCCAACACACAGGTGTCCTACACCTTCTGCCATACAAGGCCTCAAAAGGTGCCATACCGATACTCGAGTGGAAACTGTTGTTGTAAGCGAACTCACACAACGGTAAGGCTTCATCCCACTGAGTCTTGAAATCTAACACACAAGCTCGAAGCATATCCTCAAGTGTCTGAATTGTCCTTTCTGACTGGCCATCGGTCTGTGGGTGATAGGCTGTGCTGAACTGTAACTTCGTACCCATAGACTCATGCAATGTCCTCCAAAATCTTGAGACAAATCTGCTGTCTCTATCGGATGTGATGGAAACTGGCTGTCCATGACGACTGACAATCTCTGTGACAAACAACTGTGCCAAAGGTAACATATGCATTTTCTTCCCAGTCTTCATCGGTAGGAAATGAGCTGACTTGGTGAGACGGTCCACTATGACCCAAATAGCATCATTGCCCTTACTAGTCTTTGGTAAACCCGATATGAAGTCCATGGTAATATGCTCCCATTTCCATTCCGGAATCTCTAATGGTCGTAATAACCCTGGAGGCTTCTGGTGTTCTGCCTTGATCAACTGACATGTCATGCAACGAGAGACGAAAGCTGCTATCTCTCTTTTCATGTTATTCCACCAAAATCTGCCCTTCAAATTCTGATACATTTTCGTACTGCCCGGGTGTATGGAATACTTGGTATTGTGAGCCTCAGACATGATATCATTCCTCAAGTCCTCCAAGTTAGGCACACACAGACGGTCTCGGTAATACAAAACTCCATCTACAACACGAAAATCCGGACGATCTGCTAAGTGCTCAGAAATCTTAGCCAACTCTGGGTCTTGTAACTGATTCTCTTTGATCTTCTGAATGAACGAAGGCTCTGACACTGACATGTTTGCTAACATGACACCTTCTCTTAGTGGCTGAAAATCCACTCTCATCTCCTCTAACTGTTGTACCACATAAGTCCCCCGAAGACTTGCCATGCTCACTGACTTTCTGCTCAAGGCATCAGCAACTACATTCGCTTTTCCCGGGTGATACTTGATTGGAAAATCATAGTCTTTAATATATTCCATCCATCTCCTCTGCCTCATGTTCAACTCCTTCTGAGAAAACAAGTACTGTAGGCTACGGTGATCGAAGTGAACCTCAAACTTCTCTCCATAGAGGTAGTGTCTCCACATCTTCAAAGCTAAAACAACTGCGGCCAACTCGAGATCATGTGTTGCATAGTTCTTCTCATGATCTTTCAACTGACGTGACCCATATGCAACTACCTTCCCATCTTGCATTAGCACGCATCCAAGTCCAACATTGGAAGCATCGGTAAAAATGGTAAAACCGCCGCTCCCAGATGGCAAAGTGAGGACTGGAGCTGTAGTCAACCTCTTCTTCAGCTCTTGGAAACTAGCTTCACACTTGTCTGTCCAAACATATGGTGCATTCTTCCTTGTCAATTTCGTCAAAGGTGACGCAATCGATGAAAATCCTTGCACAAACCTCCGATAATACCCTGCCAATCCAAGAAAACTCCTGATTTCTGATGCATTCTTCGGTCTATCCCAATTCATGACTGCCTCAATCTTGGACGGGTCCACTGATAATCCTTCCTTAGAGATGATATGACCCAAAAATGTGACTTGGTCCAACCAAAATTCACACTTACTAAGTTTTGCAAACAACTGATTCTCCCTCAAGAGCTGGAGTGCTATCCTCAAATGTTCTTCATGCTCTCCTTTGGTCTTGGAATACACCAAAATATCATCAATAAACACCACTGTAAACTGATCCAAATACTCTGCAAATATTTTGTTCATCAATGCCATGAAAACTGCCGGTGCATTAGTCAAACCAAATGGCATCACTAGAAACTCATAGTGTCCATATCTTGTCCGAAAGGCTGTTTTTGGTACATCTGAATCTCTAACTCTCAACTGATGGTAGCCTGACCTCAAATCAATCTTCGAAAAGTAAGCAGCTCCTTGCAACTGATCGAACAATTCATCTATCCTTGGCAATGGATATTTGTTTTTGATGGTCACTTGGTTCAATCTTCTATAGTCAATACACATTCTCATGGAACCATCCTTCTTCTTTACAAACAAAACTGGTGCTCCCCACGGTGACACACTAGGTCTCACAAAACCTTTGTTCAAAAGTTCTTGCAATTGCATCTTCAACTCTCCCAATTCTGCCGGGGCCATTCTGTAAGGTGCGATAGATATCGGAGCAGTCCCCGGTAACAACTCAATAGTGAAGTCTATCTCTCTAATGGGTGGCAATCCTGGTATCTCCTCCGGGAAAACATCCGGAAACTCACAAACAATTGGAATCTCCTCCGCCCTTTGGGACCGTTTATACTCCGTGATAAACGCCAAATAACCCTCACAACCACTTTTCAGAAGCCTATCAGCCTTCAATGCTGAAATAAACCCTGCACCAGAACTACTCCTCTCTCCCTGAAACAACACCCCTGCTTGGGTGGTGGTGCAACTGGAATTGGTTCCGGTCTCCTCTCCAATATCCCCAACAACTGTGCCTGCATTTGAGCTATCTCCCTAGCATGATCCTCGTCTTTCTTAAGCATCTGTTCTTGCAATCTGGTCTGTGTCTCATATGCTTGTGCTTGGAGCCTAGCCTGATTCTCATTTGCCTGGCGTTGTTGGTCAATCATAGCCTGCATCATCTGTTGGAATTGGTTCTGCATGTTGTTGTCTTGTGGTTCCTCTCCAATAGGCTCTGTATTCTCACTGTTACTGGCAACGTGATTACTGTTTGCTGTTCTTTTGCGAGGTGGCATAACGCTGCAAAACAAATTGTTAGCACATATAAATCAAGTACAGGGTGGTCACACATTGCTCACACGATTCTATCTAACGAATCCTCGCCACGTACTTAAGATTTCTAGTTTCTTTTAATTGCCTGAAACATGTCCCGCTCTGATACCAGTCCTGTCGCGACCCCGGACCGAAAGGGGAAGATCCGAGTCCGGGAGTCGGGACAGAGGGTTGGGGTGATGCCGCGCCACGTGCATCTCTTTGGCTAAAACGCACACGGGATTAAAAGAATCTTTATCCGTGCACGTGATTTCCCACAGGGTTCCGCGGTGAGGATTATCTTTACACATCATCTCACATGTAACCATATCAAACATATTTTTAAGATTGCGGAAGTGTGTAGCAAACCATATTAGTACTATTCAATCCAATCCCATAAACGAGACTGATTTATGCTTAACATAATAAGATATCAGAATGAGCAATGATCATAAGCATATTTCCCCAAAAGTAAAGTTAAGTATATTACAAAATATCAGTTGATTAATGCCCCCAAAATAACGGTCAACAAAGACCGTATAACCAAATGAAACCTAAAACAAAGATATTATAATTCCCAAAGTGTATCGTTCTCAAGGCAAGGCCAAATGTCTACATGACATCATCGGCTTGCCACTCAATCACTCGTTGCGGTTCACCGACCGCCTCCTCTGGCTCCTCCTCAATGGCAATAAGCTCGGGACCTGAGTACCAAAATAAATGGATCAGACACGACGGTCTGGCAGATGGGTGAAAAGATATGTAATAATAAACGATAATACTTTGCAAAAGTTTAGAAAACTTGTGAGTAAATAATGAACTTCATAAAAGACGATATATCATTTTAAAAGAGGCACATATGCAATAAATCATGTAAGGTAACAAGGATTCGGAAACTGTCAGATGGCAAACCACAACAAAGCTACATCCTCCCTTCACTAACGTAAAAGAGCACATACCCTACAGGATCAATTGGCCTCAGTCACACGAGGTGAGGAGGAACAACGATAAACAGGATCATTGGCCTCAGTCACACGAGGTGAGGAGGAACAACGATAAAATACTATAATATATATATACTATACAGGACCACGGTAGCGAACCGGGTAACTATGCAAATTCCAGACTGCAGCTGACTATCAGGAGGGGAAGGAACCCCAAGTCGGCGGATCAAACCAACTAGTCGTCCAAGCTCAGTGGTGCCGACTCATAGGTCAAATACGATAAATCAAATCATGTACATATTAAAGAAACAGGGTGCTCATAGGCACAAATACACATTCGTATCTGGTCGGTCATATACAGGTTAGCAAAAGCTAAATACACTTTCAATACTCTCAAAACAATCGAGTCATATCATGTGGGTTTGAAATCCCCAAAATAGAAGTTTGGTTGAAAATCAAATACAAATAGTTTTCCATACCTTTACAGGCTAACAATGGGGTTTCTAGAATTGAATCAGTGCGAATAGGGTCCCGTATGTCGGTTATGATAAAATTTTGGTACTCTTTAAGAGTTAGGGACATTCCGGGTCCTTATACACATTGGTCAATCTAGAAAATCTCATAGAATCTCCATGATGAGTTTCCCTTTCCTCCGGACTTCACGTAATGCCTTACAAGTCCCTAAATAACAATGGGGCTCCAAATAATACCTCCCCACTACAACCCTTTGCAATTTACCCAATTCATTCATAGGTTTAAATGCATCCTTATAGGTTCCATACCTTCAAATAAGAAGATAAGGGATAGAGCTGAATTGGACTTGAGTATGGGCTTGGAATGAATCTGGGAAATAGTCCCACAATCCTCTCGTTTTACAGTTCGTCTCATTTCAGTCCGATCGATCGGGCTCCCTGGCCGATCGATCGGTCCTGAATTTGCTTCCAGTTATTTACAGTCCGATCGATCGGGCCTGATGGGCGATCGATCGGTCCTGAGAACCCTCTCAGTTATTTACAGTCCGATCGATCGGACCTGATGGGCGATCGATCGGTCCTGAGAACCCTCTCAGTTATTTACAGTCCAATCGATCGGACCTGATGGGCGATCGATCGGTCCTGTAGCGAACCTCAACCCATTTGGTTGGATTCTTCTCTTGTCCAACTCCAATCCATTTCCTTTCTTTTCCCTTCTTCCATACATATCTTCACAATTAATTGGGCTATTCCTTGACCTCATTATCTCATCAATTCATCATTCAAAATCAATAAGACTAAACCATCAAACATGATAAATCAATAAAACCATTAATGAAGACAAATCAAGATTTTGCATAAAACATGATAAAACACATGAGAATCATTTCATCCACTTGCCTTGGGTCCAATTGCAAATCAATTGAGCTCTAATCACCTCTTAGACCCCCAATCAACCACCTATACACAAAACCCCCAAATCCAAACCCTAGATCAACAAAATCCAAGTAAAACAAGACGGAATTTTTCAATAATTGAAATAGAGCTACCCTAGGGCTAAACAAACAAGATTATAAAACTTTTAGGAAAATCACTTACAAAGAAGTTCTTCAAAAAGCAAGGTGTTGTCCAAAGGAAGTCTTGGAGTGGGCGGTTTTCTTCAAAAATGGTGTCAAGATGAAGGCCTTGAGATGAGGAAGAAGATTATAGCAACTAATTTTCCATTAGCACTAGTTTAGTGGGGGATTGAAGATGAAGAGGCAAGAAAAGGTAAGGGAAAACCCTTAGGGCTAGGATTTCTCTTCTCCTCTAGGGTTTTTGCCAGAAATGGGAAAAAGAAGAAGAAGCTTTCTATATATAGTAAGTGGGAGTGGGGCCCACAACTTAAAGAACTTCTCGGGCTCAAAATATGGTTTTCGGGGCTTCAAATGAATTCGACAAAGAAGACAAAGTTGATCGGCAAAATTTCTAGTTTCCAAAAAGTATATATTATGCACATTTTGGTGACATTGAAATCGGTGTCCAGATTTTGGGTAAAAAGACCATTTTGCCCTCAATTAGTGAAAAATCAGGTTTAAGGTCCTTGAATGAAAACGATGTCAACATGAAAGTTGTAGGGATTAATAAGATAAGTCCAATGGGGTTAAAAACACGATTCTTGGAAATCATCGGTAAACCCCCAATCTCACACAATTCGTAACAAGAACCCCCAAAGGGTCCAACAAATAAAAAGGCTCTCCAAATTCCCCAAAGCTATCATAAAAGCTATTCTAATCCCCAACTAATTCAAAAACTACTAAACACACTTAAAACTAAAATACAACTTAATCAACTCTAAACGAGGTCTCTCGGGTCGGGGTCTTACACTATGGTTTCTATAATTTTTACCCTGAGAAACCATCCATTGCTCTGATACCACTCTGTCACGGCCCCAAACCCGATTAGAGAATCAATCGGATCCGGGGTGTGAATTTTAAGGCTAATTAAAAAAAATTTCCCTTAATGCCCAAGGATCGAAGTCCGCTGTGAGGATTGTGTAGTTGAGCCTCATTAACAAATAATCAACGGGACTTGTTCGGTACACACAACATTAAATCTGTAGGAATATCAAAGCAAGTATGGATTTCATTCTATTATATATATTCAAGCTTCAAAAGATAAAACATATAAAGTTTATAAACATCAGGACCATCCCAAAAACCTAGGTCCTGGTACAAAAGATATACAAAACGAAGATAGACAAGTCCAAAAGATCTAAACCAAAAGATGAAAAGAGGTGGCACGACAATAAATATCCCCATGTAACGCGCACTAGTGTCGGAAGTGATGACACTATGCTACATCATTGGCACCCCACTCTCGTACCTCGTCCTCCTCCCCCGGTTGAGGATCCTTTGGGATTGCCTCGACATCCGGGTCGGCGTAGTAGTAGTAGGTGTCCTCTGCACACCATGGAATAAAGGATCAACAATATGTTGGCAAGAAGATAAGCAATATACATTATTCATAACATGTTTCAAAAGAGAATAAAGACAAGTACATGATTAAAAAATAGCAAGGTACAAGCTAGGCATAAAGCATGAGTAGTTAAAGGAATCAAGTGACAAGATAAATCCTAGCAAGATTATGAGAATAAGGATCCATGAAATGCAATGCCAAGCAAGAGGAGACTCCGTCGACGGCCTAGCCATCTCACGGGGGTATCAGTGACGTCCAAGCCGACTACGAATACCCAAAGTCTGGCTCTAGGGGAATCCTAGCTCCCGGTCCTAGGAATATCAGCACAGTCCTAGCCCGCTCCCAGCTATTCGCGCCATGGACGCCGTCCAAAGCCAACTGCCCACCCTAGTGTCTGGTATCCGGCCCACTTTATAATCATCAGTCTGCAGCTGGTCATGAATGCAAGATGATGATGATGGTTTGTACACGACCCAAGTTCCAAGACAAATACACGTTTATAGATTTCTAAGAATAAGATAACAAGCCGGGGGCAACTCCAAGTTAAGCCAAGATACAAGTCAAGTTCCATGAGTAGTCCTCTTTTCAAGTCTATCGACATGTTTTCATCAATACAAGACAAAGGTACCTAAGGATACACTCTAAGTCCGGTCAAATCCTAATTCTACAAGTTAAGTTACAAGTTATACAAGTATACAAGATTAGAGTGTAGAAGGTACGACAAGCTACAGATACATGATTCAAGAGTCAAGAGTGAAGAACAAGCCAATCCTAGGTCAAGAGTTGTCCGTCGTATACCGCACGTATTTCCAATAGAGTGCTCACAGAGAAAGAGTCAACGATGCCATAGTGTGGTGAGCCCTTGGTGTACAGGAGTTATTCGGCACCAATTAACTAAGTTCTGTATGCATTCTGCCAAGTTACAACTATACACGAAAGTCCCGGACAACCAACGAAGCAAACCAAGCCAAACATGCTCCGTTTTCATTTCACCCAATTGGTCATGCAAGGATAGGGTCAATAGGTTCCAACCTAGGGTCCAAACTAGGTTTACAACCCCTTTCCAAAAGAGATAAGGGCTTTGCTCATTGATCCAATACCTATTTCCTTTCCTAATCTCGGATGATTAATAGAAATTGAGGATGAGAGCTCTCCACTCACACCCTAGCCAAACCACGTCCAAAAACCCTTCTCCTACACCCAAAGAACACCAAAGAAGAAGAAAAGGAGGAATCCATGAACATACAACATGGTTACAGGAGCAATGAAGGAAATTTGAGAAGAAAAAGTTGAGGGAAACTTACTAAACTTGGATCAAAAGGTAGAGGATGAAGAGATGAAGAGATTGGTGAGCTTGGTTTCTTGAAATCTCCCCTTTAGGTAGCACATGCAAGAAGAGAGATGAAGAGGAGAAGAAGTTCAGTCACAGCAACTGTTGCACTCTGAAATAAAGGAGGAAGAAACGAATGTGGTAGCTGGGTTTGAGTTTAAAATAAGAGATGAAGGGGGAAAAGTCCTAAATACCCATTTGAGTGAAATGAGAGAAATATGATTATTTGAGGGACTTTGAGGTGTCGAATCGTGACAGGTCAAGAACGAAAAATGACGAGCGTGACGAGATCTTTCCAACGCTCCCAAATTCAGTGAAAACGGAATTTTTCGAAAAAATGACTAATTTTATTATTAATCACACCTAATCCAATATTAAGACTAATCACATCGGAATCAAACTAAACTTCACAAACCACTTTTTAATGATAAAAGAGACCCGCTTAGCCACTAAACCAACCTAATTAGCTAAAATCATAATTAATTTGGCTAATCTCCAATATTAAGAGATTAATCACCCTATTAAGGTTGGTGACCTTACATAAAGCATCAATGAGATGTTCATGCTCATGTTCTGTTTTAGTAGACTAACAATATGAAAGCATCTCATGTTTCTCTTTGTTTGTAACTTGAGTAGAAACTAGAAAGATACATCACCGATGATAGGATTCTTGAAGACTACTTGAACCCAACATTCCAGTGATCCATATAAAAATAATTCTACTCCAAAAGGAGTGAGGGGGAGATTTAAATTAGTGTGTGGGTCAAGCTTAGGTCAAGATCAACCCAACCTGACCCACTAATCCAGCTCAAACGGTCATGTGGATCGAGTAAAGAGTCAATAACCGCCGGCGTGCAGTTACTGAGGAAGTAATTCCCGGATTCAAGGCGCCCCATGATCTAAAATCTGGCAGTTACCAGATTATGGGGGAAAGGAAGAGAACATGCGCAGGTGGTGGGAGAAAATCCAGGGAAACAAGAAACATATAAGGAAGAAAGAACAAAAAGGAGAGGTATGCAATTTTTGAACCACAACTCAAATCAAAACTAGAACACAGCCAGAAGCTTACTTAACCATCGGAGGATCCTCGATCGGATAACCCGATCGAGTCTTCACGGTGATTTTCTGTAATTCAGGGAATGGGATTTGAAGGGAAAGCAAAGGCAGGTCAACCTCGCCATTGACAAGCCAAGCTAACCTATAGTCCTTGGTTTATCAAAATCAGATCTTACAATTGACACCGTCTGTGGGAAGCGAAGGAGGGAAATCACCCACTGACGCTTCTTCTTGCTAAGAGACATGACGGATCAAGAGCATGGTCTAGGATCGCAGCATCAGGCTGGACGACCTCAGTCTCAGATAAAGGGAACCTAAGATAAGGGGCGACGAAAACGCTCAAGAAATGATCCTATAACCAACCACTCCAGTGGCCCAGATATCTAATATGTACCATATACTGACAGTGATTGAACCGTCCCCTTTCCAGGCAAGAAAGGACGGATCCAGTCAGAAGTTTACCATGCCGACCCAAGCCATGCCATAAACTCACTGTCTGTGGATAAACTGCAAAGTGGATCCCACCAGAGACGGGGCCATGACCATCCGATACGAGCTTCGCCGCGGGACGCATATGTCCGCCTAGAGCGATCTTGCAGAGAAGCTGTTCACAGAGGGTGATGGGCCGCGCTCCTGCCTGGTTCTACCGAGGTCGGCGGACGTGGGAGTTCATTGGGTCCGACCCTTTCGTAACCGGGGGGCAAGGGCGTGCATCAACATTTCTTTTGTGTGGGTGTGCCAGATTTTCTATTTTACTTGGAATTGCAAGTGGTGATCTGGAGATCAACCTTCGCAAGTAAAAAGGAAATCAACTTATTTCAAGTTTTCCATTGCACATATATTTAAGAAAAGAGACATTTTCTTAATTTGCCGTGAAAGGCGATTTTTTTCGGCATTTATAGCCAATTTTGGCGTTTATAGCCGATTTTTGGCGTTTATAGCCGATTTTGGCATTTATAGCCGATTTACAATTCTTATCAATAATAAAAGACAAGAGTTGTGATTTTTGTCTCTTTAAAAAAAAATACAAACTATAATGAAAAGCAAGAAAAGGAGGATCTAACTTCTCAGGAGATTGTGGGGGACCCGTTCAGATTGACGGTCGCAAGCCATATGTGGACTTCGCCATCATCCATGCAGATGAGAACAGAGGATGCTATTGATTCGCTTGGCTTGGCTATAACCTCAGGTTTTTAGAGAACAAAGACCAAAAGGAGGTCCTATGTTCAATAAAAAGCCGAGTAGATGGGCTGAAAAGCCATGTCTAAGCCATTTGAGGCAGAAAGAGAAGGCAAGGACCTTGGGGGGGTACCCCCCAAGGGACTTTTGTCACCTTGTATCGGTGGTCGGTGTAGAACTTCCGCAGAGTTTTCTCTCTTTTCCTTCTCTGAATTTCTGTGCTTTGTCCGTGTCTCTCTTTTTCTGTCTGTCTCCCTTTCTTCTTGGAGAACTCTCCTATTTATAGGCTTTTAGGTAGCCATTTAGGGGGGTTTATGAGCCTTAATTGTCATAAAGCTACATAAAGTGAGAAGTTACAAGATTGAATTCTTTATTTTGTAACTCCTTTTTCTTGGCTTCTGATTGGCCGGAGGAGATTGAGGGCATTTAATCGCCTTTAATCGCCATGATGGGAGGAGCTTCATGGGTTAAATGCCATGTATCTCTTGACTTGTAACTCCCGGATGCTTTCTTCTGATTGGTCCATCCAAAGAAATGGATTAATGACTGTAATAAAGCTAGTCAATTAATCGCATTAAGCGGTTGCCGAGCAGTTGAAGAGTCGCGGGCCATGCCGTGTCTTTTGGGATTCTTCTGACGATGATCATCGATGGATCTTCATGTAGATCGACATCGGATGACCATGTAACTTCAGATGTTGGTTGCCAACAGTGGGTCGGTGCCATCTGTCCTATTGATTTCTTGATCGGTCGGGTAGAAAGCATACTTTTTTTTGGTTGACCAGTTGGCGATCAATGTTGATTTTGATACTCTTGATGATTAACCCGTGTTTTTGACGGATGTCAGGGGATTTGGTGTCTCAAAAGTATGAATTTTGGAAAATACCAGAGGCTTAACGCTTCGAATCCCGAAAAAACGGCGAAAACGGGGTTTCCGGGGCCCATCGGGCGATCCCGGGCCCCAGGGTTGTTAGACCCTAAGTTGTTTGCAATTTGATGTCTTGCATTTGCATAATATTCATCTCATTACTTTCATTTTCATTTCACAAGTTTCTTCTTGAAAATCATTTTTTGAATTAACCTACTCATGTTTTAATTTAAACTCTTTTTGGTTGATTTGAATTTTGATTTTAATCATGTTTTTTCTTGATGAAACAATTTATAAAAACACCTTTCAAATTTGAGTTTTCAAATGGTTTCAAAAGTTTCACTCTTCAAAAACATCAGATCTTCAGAAAATTGACCTGACCACTCTGTCGGTCAAGTCGTCGGTTCGCATCGGTCAACCCACAAGTGAACCAAGGTCAACCGATGGCTCCATCGGTTCCATTTCCAGTGAGCTACATTTTCAGAACTCAACTAACGGTCTGCTCCTCGGTTCTAATCGGTCAACCGATAGTACATGAATTGTAAAACCGAGAGCTCGTCGGTTCCAAAAACAGACAGCAACTTTTTCAACAACTTTGTGCTATCGGTTCACTTATCGGTTCCCTATCGGTCAACCGATAAATGACGGTCAACCGATGACTGCATGTGGGTCAGAAAAACTTTCAAAAATATGACCGGTCCATATGACCGTTGATCTATCGGTCGACCGACACCTAGTTATCGGTTGACCGACAGGCATCCGTTGGACCATTTTTTTCTATAAAAAGCAAGTTCATTCCAAGGAATCAGTGACGAAAAGTGAGGCCATTTTTGGTGTTTTTAGTGCCCAAGCAAAGGGAATGAATTAAGGAAGCTTGTTTGGTTCAATTGGAAAGCTAAAGCTTGATTACCAGAAGTTAAAACCCAGTAAGCTTTAATTTCCTAGTGCATATGTTTCATGCCTTGTTTTAAATCTTTGTAAAATGTTTTCTAGCATGCTAACTATGTGGAGTGGAATCCATATCTTATTTAATCCTTGATTCACATGTTTTGGATTCCACCTCTTGATTTCAAACCAAGTTTTGTTTAAACTGTGTTAATCATGCTTTGTCTAAATCTTTGATTTTTGTATAGCATAATGCATTAACTTGTTTGAATCATTCCTTGTTGTTTTCAATTTGTTTAGAACTTTAGTTAAACCTTTGTTTTTGAAAACAACTTTACACATGCATCACTTGATTAGTATTAATCATTTTCATACAACCTGTGATCTTTAAATTTTCATATCATTCACAAGTTTGTATTTGTTCAAGTGATTTGCATTCAACTTCAATCATATCATTTATGTACCTTAAATTTTGAAATGCTTTAAGCATAAAATTCATTGGACTTAATTTCAACTTGATTGAAGTTCTACACACACACACCTCATGAGCATTCATCTTTGCATTTCTTAGTGTGTTGTGTGAGTTTATTTTCACTTTCATATTTGCCTAATTAAGAGGCAGCTTTTAAGAGTCTAATCTATTTCTCTTCTAGTGTGTAGACACTTCCTTGAGAAAGAAAGATATTGTAAAAGTTATTGCTTAGCCTTGGAAAGCATAGTGTATAGGTTGTTGTTTAGCCTAGAAAAACAACTTTGTAAGGTTATTGCTTAGCCTATTGTAAAAGCATAAATAGTGGAAATCCGGTGGGGTGTTGAGCACAAACCGGTAGTGGATGTAGGCATTGAGGCTGAACCACTATAAATCATTGTGTAATGGTGAATGGCTTGTGGTGATTGAATTGTTTATCTTCCGCACTTACTCACATAATCATCATTAGTTAAAAGTAAATTGGAAAGAAATTTAAATTGGCCATTAATTTGAAGATCACCCTATTCACCCCCCCCCCCCCCTCTAGGGTTAGGATCCCGGACTTTCAAGGGTTGCAGGGGCCTGCGACCCTGGAGGGGTTTTTCCCCCTTTTGTCCCGTTTTGTGTCCGTTTTTGCTGTTTTTCGATTCTTTTTTCTTCTGTATTTTTCCTTGACATTTTTGATCATTTATTGGCCTGATTTCCCTATAGAAAATCTGATGAGAATCCTTGCATTTTATTTTGCAAAGTTTCCAATTTTCCGAGAAAGCCGAAGACTTTGTCGCTTAGAGCTGCCGATTTTCCGTCAGAAGCTGAAACTGGGTCAAAAGATGTCGGAATGACCTAAAATTTGGGGTGAAGCCTGCTGAGCAATAAATAAGACCAACCATAGGCTTTTTTTTGAGTTTTGAAGCCGTTTGGGATCGTATCACCAGTAGACTTGCTTTTATCACGATGAAGATGTCGCGGCTTGATGTGCGGTCAACCGATGTCCGATTGACTTGAAATTTGACAGGGAACCTATTGGAGTCATTTTAAGATGAATTATAGGCTCTGTCTTGGAAACCATAGTCCCCGGGAGCTTCGCCGCTGAGAGGCCTGATTTGACTTCCGAGCTTCAAAGTATGGTCAAATGTTGTCGAAATGACCTGAAATTTGACGTGTAGCCCTTTGTAAGCATTTTGAAGCCGTCCATGTGCTCTATCTGATGAGTGATGGCCTCGGTGGTTCTCGCCGCCGAGAGGCTTAATTTAGCTGTTCGAGGGTTGATGTAGGGTCAAACGTTGTCGATTTGACTCGGAACTTGACGTGGAGCCTTTTGGATGTATTTTGAGACCATCCATCGGCTCTGATCGAAGATTTGGTGTCTCCGATGCTTTCGCCGCCGGGAGCTCCTTTTCAGTTGCCGGAGAAGCGAAGTTAGGTCAAATGATTTTGAAATGGCCCGAAACTTCTTGTGTACTCCTCTTTTGGCTGTCTTGAAGGATCTTGCAGTTTTTGTTTGATTCTGACAATATTTGATTTTTTGAAAATAGCATTGCCTATTTATGGCAGGTTGTGACTTCATGTAGCTCTTTGGATCTTGAAGAGGCAAAGTGACATTTCTGGTGTCTACAAATGCCCCCTCGAGGTGCAGCGACGAGTTGCTTAACTTTTGTAGTCGATGTGCCTTGAAGAGATTTTTGAAGGAGAGCCTGTGACTGGACCAAGGGTCTTTGAGCAGTCTTTCTTTTTGGTATTTATAGCTTGAGCTTCCAGAGAAATTTTTTGGTAGTGAAAGGGATCACGTACCATCTCGAGGCAAGGTTTTGAAGATGACATCAGGGATGTGGATTTGGGTTTTGACCTTGTGACCTAACAGCCTGTATGTGGCAGGTTAGGGGGTCGGGTTTGGTTTTGACCGTGTGACCCAACAAGCTGTATGTGGAATGTTAGGGGATCAATTTTGGTTTTGATCTTGTGACCTAACAGGCTGTATGTGGCAAGTTAGGAGATCAGGTTTTGGTTGTTGGTTTTGGTCTTGTGACCTAACAAGCTGTATGTGGCAAGTTAGGGGACCAGGATTTGGTTTGGATTTTTGTGGAATGTCAATTTCAAGATTCTGGCTCAATTTGGTATATGAGGCTGGATGGTTTGATTTTTGGAAGCTCATGGGGCTTGGAATTTTCTTTGTATGGTCTAATCAACTCAAAAGAGGCATGGAACCATTTTTGTATACTCTTGGTAAGAGGGATTTCTCTTTGACTAAAAGCCCAAATTTTTTTTTTTTAAGTGCCTAGGTGGTCAAACCTGGCTCATATGGGCTAACCCATGGGACCTTAAGCTTTTGAAATAGCTTAGATCTCATATGGTGTCATTTTTGTAAAAAATATCTAAAAATATCTCAAAGAATATCTAAAAATATCTCCTTTGGATAGAGAATATCTAAGAATATCTTTATTTGGAGAGAATCTCTCATGTTCCCTTTATTTTGTAATATGATATCTCAAGATATCTTTCTTTTAGGAAAGAATCCTTCATTGATCCTATCTTTTGGGAGAAAATCTCTCATTGATTTCTTTTTGGGAGAGAATCCCTCAAGATATCTTTCTTTTGGGAAAGAATCTTTCTAATCTCTTTCTTTTGGTAAGGTTACTAATTAGTAACACTTACCTCTTTCTTCTTTCCTTCTTTGGTTTGCTCTCTTCTATAAAAGCAAGGAGGAGGTTGGATCTCTTGCTCTTATTCCTTTCTTTTGCAACAATCCCAAGAGGGCTTCAAGACCAAGAGTTCTTCTTCTTCAAGATCTTCAAGACTTTTCTTCTTCTTCTCCATCAATGGCTTCAAGTAAGTTCCCTTTTTCAAGAAAACCCCATTGTAGGGAAAAAAAGTTCTTTCTTTTTTTTGTTTCTTTCTTTTCTTTTCTTTTCTTTTTCTTTTCTATGTGTTTGCTTCTTTTTTTTACACGTCTTTTTTTTTTTTTTGCTTTCTTTTTTTTTTTTGCATGTGTTTTTTTTTTATTTTGTGGGCCGTACGGATAGATCCGTACGGATCTGGCCGTACGGCCACGTGGCCTGTGGGCAAGCCCCTTTTTTCTTTTTTTTTTGTTTTCTTTCCCTTTTTTTTTAGAAAGTTTCTTTTCTTTTTTTTTCTTTGTTTTCTTTCTCCCCCTTTTTTTTTTAAAAAGTTTCTTTTTTTTTTGTTTGCTCATCATAATAATGCATTTTTTTTACCAAGATGTTCATGCATGTATATTTTTGTAAATTGAATTGTAGCGTGATGTGATAGCATACCTGAAATTTTTCGTAAATTTGGGAATTTGGAGCTCGCAGCGATGTTGATCTCTTCCTGATATTGCGGAGACTTTGAGGTTTCGAAAGTTTGGAGTTTCGGAGCTCGCAGCAATGTTGAGCCCATCTTCAAGCTTTCTATTTCTTTCGGGATAGTTCATTTTCTTCGGAATTGCCCCGTCATCATGTCAAAATTTCGCCAGAATTTTTTAGCGAGATTCTGTCATTTTGATGTTTGATCTTTTTCTTTTCCATCCTTTGCAGGTGGTTCCTCCAGAACGAACAAGGGTAAAGAGCCTGCTACAAGCGTACCTCGTCGATTTGCTAGATCTTCTAATCTGGCCGTTCAGCAGGCCTTTGAGAAGGTCCAGTATTGTTGACACCAAAAATGTCACTTTGCCTTTTCAAGATCCAAAGAGCTACATGAAGTCGCAACCTGCCATAAATAGGCAATGCCGCTTCCAAAAATCAAATCTTGTCAGAATCAAACAAAAACTGCAAGATTCTTCCAGACAGCCAAAAGAGGAGTACACAAGAAGTTTCGGGCCATTTCAAAATCATTTGGCCTAACTTTGCTTCTCCGACAGTTGAAAAGGAGCTCTCGGCGGCAAAGCTCTCCGGGACCATGGTTTCCAAGACAGAGCCTATGGATCATCTTAAAATGACTCCAATAGGTTCCCTGTCAAATTTCAAGTCAATCGGACATCGGTTGACCGCACATCAAACCGCGACATCTTCATCGCGACAAAAAGCAAGTCTACAGGTGATAAGACCCCAAACGGCTTCAAAACTCAAACGAAAGCCCATGGTTGGTCTTATTTATTGCTCAGGAGGCTTCACACCAAATTTCAGGTCATTCCGACATCGTTTGGCCCAGTTTCAGCTTCTGACGGAAAATCGGCAGCTCTGCGCGACAAAGTCTTCGGCTTTCTCAGGAAATTGGAAACTTTGCAAAATAAAATGCAAGGATTCTCATCAGGTTTCCTACAAAGAAATTAGGCCAATAAATGGTGAAAATGTCAAGGAAAAGTACAGAAGAAAAAAGAATCGAAAAACAGCAAAAACGGACGCAAAACGGGACACGAAAGGGGGAAAACCCCCCAGGGTCGCAGACCCCTGCGACCCTGGGCCAGGGTCGCCAGCGACCTTGGAACCCGGGGTCGCCGGGAAAGCCCCGGAAACCCCGGTTTTCGCCGTTTTTTCTCGATTCGAGGAGCCCAGCCTCTGGTACTTTCCAAAATTCATGCTTTTGAGACACCAAGTCCTCTGACATCCGTCCAAAACACGGGTCAATCATCAAGAGTATCGAAAACAATATTGATCGCCACCCGGTCAACCAAAAAAAGTGTGCTTTCTACCCAACCGATCGAGAAATCGACAGGACAGATGGCACTAACCCGCTGTTGGCAACAAACACCTGAAATTACATGATCATCTGATGTCGATCTACATGAAGATCCATCGATGATCATCAACAGAAGAATCCCAAAAGACGTGGCACGGCCCGCGACTCTTCAGCTGCTCGGCGACCACTTAATGCGATTAATTGACTAGCTTTATTACAGTCATTAATCCATTTCTTTGGACGGCCCAATCAGAAGCAAGCATTCGGGAGTTACAAGTCAAGAGATTCATGGCATTTAACCCATGAAACTCCTCCCATCATGGCGATTAAATGCCCTCAATCTCCTCCGGCCAATCAGAAGCCAAGAAAAAGGAGTTACAAAATAAACAATTCAATTTTGTAACTCCTCCCATTATGCGGCTTAATGACAATAAAAGCCCATAAACCCACCTAAAAGGCTACCTAAAAGCCTATAAATAGGAGGGCTCTCCAAGAAGAAAGGACATCAACAGAGCATCAGAAACATCAGAGAAAAAAAGCACAAGCACACAGACAGAAATCCAGAGAAAGGAAAAAGAGAGAAAACTCTGCGGAAGTTCTACACCGGCCACCGCAACAAGGTGACAAAAGTCCCTTGGGGGGTACCCCCCCCCAAGGTCCTTGCCTTCTCCTCCTGCCTCCAATGGCTTAGATGTGGCTTTTCAGCCCGTCTACTCGGCTTTTTATTGGATATAGGACCTCCTTTTGGTCTTTGTCTTCTAAAAACCTGAGGTTATAGCCAAGCCAAGCGAATCAATAGCATCCTCTGTTCTCATCTGCATGGATGATGGCGAAGCCCACACATGGCTTGCGACCATCAATCTAAACGGGTCCCCCACAATCTCCTGAAAAGTTAGATCCTCCTTTTCTTGCTTTTCATTGTAGTTTGTATTTTTTTCAAAAGAGACAAAAATCACAATTCTTGTCTTTCATTGTTGATAAGGATTGTAAATCGGCTATAAACGCCAAAAAATCGGCTATAAAACGCCAAAATCGGCTATAAATGCCAAAAAAATCGCCTTTCATGGCAAATCAAGAAAATGTCTCTTTTCTTAAATATATGTGCAATGGAAAACTTGAAAGAAGTTGATTTCCTTTTACTTGCGAAGGTTGATCTCCGGATCACCACTTGCAATTCCAAGTAAAAATAGAAAATCTGGCACACCCACAAAAAAAAGAAATGTTGATGCACGCCCCCTTGCCCCCCGGTTACGAAAGGGTCGGAACCAAACGGACTCCCACGTCCGCCGACCTCAGTAGGAACCCCGAGCATCCGGGGCGCGGTCCATCAAGCTGGCACACCCGGTGGGACCCGTTTTTTTGAGAACACGATGCTAGAAATGAAATATTTGCATATCATATATTTTGCTCTATGCTTATATTTCTTTTCTCGATTCCTTGGCTACTTTATAATTGGTGGCCTATGTTGAATTCCGCATCTAAAAAAAATGAGATGAGATTTTTTGTTTGGAAATTTCTAATTCTTTGAATTTATTTCCATTCTTTCTCTTTTCAAAAAAAAAATTTAAAATAAAAAAAATTTTCAGATTTTTCATTTTGGATTCAAAATTGAGAAACTTTGATCCTCTCCTTTCTGGGCACTGGCGCTCACGGAAACGTTGAGACCGTGTTCGGATCGGGGATTGGGCCATTGTTTCTCTTCGATGAGTTCATTAAAGATCTAAAAAATATATATATATATATATATAAAATTTCAGATTTTTCATTTTGGATTCAAAATTGAGAAACTTTGATCCTCTCCCTTCTGGGCACTGGCGCTCACGGAAACGTTGAGACCGTGTTCGGATCGGGGATTGGGCCATTGTTTCTCTTCGATGAGTTCATTAAAGATCTAAAAAAAATATATATATATATAAAAAAAATTTTCAGATTTTTCATTTTGGATTCAAAATTGAGAAACTTTGATCCTCTCCCTTCTGGGCACTGGCGCTCACGGAAACGTTGAGACCGTGTTCGGATCGGGGATTGGGCCATTGTTTCTCTTCGATGAGTTCATTAAAGATCTAAATATATATATATATATATATAAATTCAGATTTTTCATTTTGGATTCAAAATTGAGAAACTTTGATCCTCTCCCTTCTGGGCACTGGTGCACACGGAAACGTTGAGACCGTGTTCGGATCGGGGATTGGGCCATTGTTTCTCTTCGATGAGTTCATTAAAGATCTAAAAAAATAAATATATATATATAAAATTTCAGATTTTTCATTTTGGATTCAAAATTGAGAAACTTTGATCCTCTCCCTTCTGGGCACTGGCGCTCACGGAAACGTTGAGACCGTGTTCGGATCGGGGGTTGGGCCATTGTTTCTCTTCGATGAGTTCATATATAAAAAAAAAACAAAAAATATAAAATAAAAAAAAAGGACATAGACCACTAAGGTTAAACCAACTGTGTTCTTTGATCATGGTTGATTCAAAGAAAAGCCTTGTCCAGAGTGTGGAGACAGCTTGACTGTTCTAGGCAAGGGTCCTCCAAACGGGTTCATTAAGTAATCCTTGTTGGAATTTGAGATGACTTGAAAGTCTTTTGAAGAATTTGAAGAATCAGTATCTCAAGTATTGATTTGAGTTGGAATTCTTGTCAACACATTGTCACAAACATGATGATAATAAGCTGGTGTTGATAGAGCTTAAAAGAAGAAATCAGAATTGAAACAATCAGGAATTCAGAATTCCTGAAGCAGAGCATTCGGTCGACCGGGCAACCCATGCGGTCGACCGAGCAAGAAGAAACCTGCAGAAACAGATTCAGGCACCTCTCAGTTATTTTCGTGACACAGTGTGTCTTCGGTCGACCGGGACCCCAGGATGTCGACCGAGCGCGATAACTGACTGATTCCAGACAGTGTATGATGTCGACCGAGCAAGCAAGGATGTCGACCGAGCACGGGATCAGAGGTGCGCAGAAACAGAAAGTCTTGCACGAAAATTCAGCACCTTATCTAATTTGTTTGGGACTCTTTCTAAACGAATTGTAGCCTGTTTTAAATACAATTAAGGGTTATCAAAACCTATAAAAAGGCATGTAGGGTCGTTCTAAGGACACCAGAGAGAGAGAAGAAGAGAAGAGAAGAGAAGAGAAAAGAGAGA
>CM022948.1:13846217-13906204 GCA_012931725.1 Litsea cubeba
AAGCCTCAACATCTCAAATCCATGAAGACATCGATCTCCCTGAGATATCTCTTGATGAGTCACCTGACAAAGATCCAGGAAGCTCATCCAATTGGCACGATTTTCTCTGAAAATGAAGAGGAGGTGTCCGAGGGATACAGACGTGTGGACGGCTCGGACCCAGAAGAACCCTCATCTCCAAAAGAAGTAGCCTACTTCGACTCGGTTGCAACAGGCAATGGGGTATCAAGCTTCATAGCAAGCCTTGGGAAAATTACCGATCAAGGACGACCCGTGGAAAGGAACCAAAACCTTGGTCTGGAAATGCCCTTGAAACCCCAGAAGGTTTCGTTGAGCTGGACGCCTCCGAAACTATTGTGGAGGAAACCACCTCTCGAAACCTTCCAACAGAAGATCCTGTTCAAAAGATAGACTTGGGAAACACCAGAAAACCCACGTCGTATTCATAAGCAAGAATATAAAGGATGCTGAGTTACCGAGTATATCGCCTTTCTTCGTGAGTTCGTTGATTGCTTTGCATGGTCTTACGCTGAAATGCCAGGCTTAGACCCCAAAATAGCAGTTCACAAAACTCAATCTTCAAGAAGACATCAAGCCTGTCAAGCAAGGCCAAAGAAGATTCCGTCCAGATGTGATGGATAAAATTGAACAAGAAGTTCAAAAACTCAAAAGCGTCGGCTTCATCCGTGAGGAACAACATCCTGAATGGTTGGCCAACATTGTCCCCGTGACAAAGAAAAATGGGCAGATCAGGGTCTGTATTGATTATAGAGACCTGAATGGCGCATGCCCAAAAGATGAATTTCCGCTCCCCATACCAGAGGTAATGATTGATAATACCTGTGGATTCGAGCGAATGACATTCATGGATGGTTTCTCTGGCTACAATCAGATAAAGATGCATCCTGAGGATGAAAAACATACATCCTTTCGAACCCCATTTGGCGTGTATTGTTACACTGTCATGCCATTTGGTCTGAAGAATGCTGGTTCCACATATCAGAGGGCTATGATGAAAATATCCAAGATATGCAGCACAAAGACGGTTGAATGTTACGTTGATGACCTCGCCGTCAAAAGCAAAAGAAAAGAAGATCATCTCGAAACCTTCGAGAAGTCTTCCTCCGGCTTCGCAAACACAAACTGCGAATGAATCCATTGAAATGCTTCTTCGGCGTCTCGTCGGGTAAGTTCCTCGGATTCTTAGTTCGGAAAGCTGGAATAGAGCTTGACCCCATAAAAGTCAAAGCCATTCTAGAAATGCCCCTCTCCAAGAACCTTGAGAGAACTCAAAGGGCTTCAAGGGAGATTGGCCTACATCAGACGGTTCATCTCCAATCTTTCGGGGAAATGCCGTCCATTCTCCCGGTTGATGAAAAAAGGTGTAAACTTTGTCTGGGATGCTGACTGTGAAGCTGCTTTCCAAGACATCAAGTCATACCTGACAAAACCTCCAGTGTTAGCTGCTCCTACCACTGGAAAACCATTCATCTGTAAACAAGAGCCCTTGATCACTCTTTGGGAGCTCTGCTTGCGCAAGAAAATGATCAAAGAAAAGAAGCTGCTCTATATTACCTCAGCCGCATGCTAGTAGGTGCAGAGCATCGCTACTCTCCAGTCGAAAAAGAATGTCTTGCAGTGATGTTCGCCGTACAAAAGCTGCGTCACTACTTGCTTTCCAACACAGTCTACCTGGTCTCGAGGGTCAACCTCTTGAAGGTCCTTGTCACAAAGGCAGGTTCTCTCAATGCTCGACTGGCAAAATGGTCCATCCTTCTGTCACAATTTGATATTAGGTATGTACCACAAAAAGCAATCAAAGGGCAAGCTCTAGCGGACTTCCTCGCAGAGCATCCATTGCCTAAAGATTCTCCACTCAGAGATGATCTCCCAGACGAACCAGTCTACAATGTGGAGACTTTCTCACAAAGTGCCTCCTGGGACATGTACTTTGACGGTGCAACCAGGACAAATGAAAAAAGACAGCTGATCTCGGGAGTTGGCATCCTCTTTGTTAAGCCCCGACAAATACATGATTCCACACGCTTTCTCGCTACTGGAACCATGCACAAACAATGCAGCTGAATATCAAGCTCTGATCTTAGGATTGGAACTCGCCATCGAATCCGGTATCACCATGCTGGAAGTCTTTGGAGACTCTCAACTGATCGTCAACCAGATGAATCAGAAATTTGAAGTCAAGGAAGCCAGATTTGCTGCCCTTACTACAAACAAGGCACAATCACTTCTGCAAAAGTTTGACATCTGTCACATTCACCCACATTCGTAGAGGTGAAACATACGTGCAGATGCCCTAGCCGGACTTGCCGCATCCCATGGCAATCCAGGAAGGGGAAAACATGCAAATCAACGTGTGCGAAAGAAGAATCCTTCCTCCTCTTAACACACACCAAGCAGTTGCTGAATGCCACCAAGTGGTCGGAAGTCGGATTTCAATCCTTCAAACTTCAATTGGCGACTGGAGGGATCCGTTCACTGATTACATTATGTTCGGAATCCTACCTGAAGATCCAAAAGAACGGGTAAGCATCCAAAGGCGAACCCCAAGCTTTCATTTGGATATTCCTTCAAAAATCCTTTACAGAAAATCCTTCAACGGAGTTACTTCTACGCTGCTTGTCACAACAAGAGGCTGAAGAAACACTCAAAGGAAGTCTAATGCTGGTCTTGTGGAGCTATCAGGCTGGACCTAAGCTCTATGATCAGATAAAAAGGTTAGGATATTACTGGCCTCTACCATGGTAGCTGACGCAATGCAATTGCTAAGCGTGCCAACAATGCCAAGTTCTGGAGATTACATTCACATGCCTCCAGAATGGCTGCATCCTACAGCGATCTCATGGCCTTTCGAAGCCTGGGTATGGACATATAGGTCCTATTTTCTCCCCCTTCAAGCAAAGGTCATCGCTTCATCTTCGACGCTACGGATTACTTCTCCAAGTGGTCAGAAGCATTTGCGTTAACGAAATGAAGACCTCATCAGTCCTTCATTCCTACGCACCAACATCATTTGTCGTTTCGGCATACCCAAAAGATTCGTCCATGATAACGGACCACAGTTCCGGGATCATCGATTCTACAGGTTCTGCGACAAATATAAAAATCCAAAGCTGTCCTTCGACTCCATACAATCCTGGCAGCAAACGGGTTAGCAGAAGCTTTCAACAAGACACTCTGCAAAATCCTCAAAAAAATGGTCTCTAGTCACAAAAGAGACTGGAGCGACAAAATGTCTGAAGCTTTGTGGGCCTATCGAACCACCGTTCGAGGACCAACCCATAGCACACCATTCTCCTTGGTCTATGGATGCGAAGCTGTCGTGCCCTTGGAAGTACCAAATTCCTTTCTTGAGGGTATCCTTGCAAAATGACATGAACTCAAGAAAGCAATGTCAAATTTGGACTCCATGAGCTGGACAATCTCGATGAGAGACGGCTCGAAGCTCAACAAAGCATTGAACTTTACCAAGCACGCATGGCAGGATCTTTCGATAAAAAGGTCAGGCAACGCGCCTACAAAAGAATGACTTGGTTTTGCGGTAAAAAGACCAATGGTCTTCGCTCACAAGTCCAAAGGCAAATTTGAGCCGAAATGGGAGGGACCCTACGTCATCGACAAAGTTTTCTCCAATGGCGCATATGCACTCCTAAACATGGAAGGTGACAGATGTATGCTGCCCATCAACGGCAAGTTCTTAAAGCGGTACTACCCTTGAAGACTTACCCAATGGGTAAGAGTAATGCCTGTATGGCCAAAACCGGTTTCCAGGTACACGCTCGCTAAACCTATCCTTCTTTAGAATTTTCATATCAAATGTTGAAATTTCTAGAAATCTAAAACAATGTTACTTTCATCGTTTCATTGTTCAAAAAAATATATATATATCCAAGTTTAGGAACCTTTCCCTAACTTGACCAAAATTTTCAACCCTTGAACCCAAAATTCATGGTTTGAAACAAAAATCCGGATTCAGGGATTTCCACCCTAGTCCACCCTGCCTTTTACCGCCAAAATGGTTTTAGGTCAAATTTATGACCCTCGTGTTCTTAAACATAAAAAAATGGTTTTTCAAAAACCGCGAGGAAGCGACGCTTAGTCGATAATCGCACAATCGGAAGCAAGCGAACCACGTTCGACACTTCCAAAATCGCAGGGAAGCGACATTTTCGTCGATACCTTTGCAAAATCCAAAATCGTTGGAACGCAAACATTTCAGTGATATCCACAACACGAAATTTCAAAGGTGTCGAAAAAACCTAAAAAAACTGTGGAGACGCAAATTTCAGTTTGATATCCACAACCAAAGTTCAACAAGGTTCGAAAAAACCTAAAAAAAAAAAGTGGAGACGCAACATTTCAGTTGATATCCATAACCCAAAGGGTTCGAGAAAACCACCCCAAAGTTCAAAAATCGTGGGGGAAAACGACATCAAGTCAGTACCCGCAAAACCACAATTTTTGAAAGGCAGGATAGCGACATTCCATCGATACGTGCACCCAATCCGCGAGGAATGCGACATTCCATCGATACTCGCAACCGAATGAGCAAGGATGCGACATTCCATCGATACTTGCAAGAACATTCAGCAGGGAGGCGACTTTTAGTCGATACTTGCATTTTTTTTAAAAACCAAACCGGCTATAAAATGCCATCAAAACCGGCTATAAATGCCATCAAAATAGGCTATAAATGCCACAAAAAACCGGCTTATCGATGGGCCACCAAAACAAAACCGGCTATCAATGCCACAAAAAAAAAAACTTGGATTTCAAAAAAAAAAAACGGCTATCAAGGCCACCAAAACAAAACAGGCTATCAATGCCACAAACCGGCTATCAATGCCACCAAAACTGGGCTATAGATGCCACAAAAAAAAAAAACTCGGCTATCAATGCACAAGAAAAGCTGGCTCTCATGCAAAATTGGTTTCCATGCCACAAACAAAAACCTGGCTTTCATGCCTAAACAATTACTTGACAAAAGATTTTCACAAAATGACAACCTTTGATCAAATCCCATTAGCAATTACTTTTATCACAAAAAGATTCAAGCGTAGGGATAACAAAAAAAAAAAAGAGAACATCCCATTTAGCAATTACTTTTATCACAAAAAGATTAAATGAGCGTAGGGATAACAAAAAAAAAAGAAGTGTTCACAAGCACTACACAAAAAAAAGAGGGAGTACCAAAAAAATACAGTGGTACCCAAAAAAAGAAAGTGTTCACAAGCACTACAAAAAAAAGAGTACCAAAAAAAAATACAAGTGGTACCAAAAAAAAAAAGAAAGAAAGAAGGATGGTTTCCTGTATACAGGAGCTCAATCAAAAAAGGTCTCCAGCCAAGAGGTTCAGCTCCTTAAGCAAGCTTTTGCTTCATCCGTCAAGGATTCCAAGGCACTCTTCTTCAGGAACCTGCCATGAGATGCTGGGGTGGGCTGTACCCCTTCTTCTGCACTGGGGCTTCCTTCGAGCGTTTTCCATGTTTGTCCTCATCAGACTTCCTTTTGAGAACTCGATGGCATCCGCAACTCGGTGAATCAGAGCAGTCTCCCTTTCACGAGCCTCTGTTTATTTCAAGTCCACTTGGCAGCGCTTGTGCCTGCAGATGCTCAAGACGTTTCCTGGCCTCATCACCTCCCTATCAAGGATGTTAAGGTCATGATGTCAGCCTAATGATGGTATTTCTTCTAAGTTTCCCTCTCGACTGCCTGCTTCTTGCTTCTGTAGCCTCATCCAGGTCAGATTGAGCCTTATCCGCAGGGTCCGAGAACATCTCCTTGAAGAACTGATCGTATGAAACCCATGGTCTCAAACCACTTGTCACCACACCACTAATGATCCTATTAACGATCGCCCTGGCATATGTGAAATCCAAACCAGCTTCTTCAGCAGTCACGAGAATCTCACGCACATGCTGGATCATGCTAAATCCGGCTTCCAAGTGCCCAGAAAGAGAGTCTCAATCCAAGAGCTCAGAACTCGCACCACCACCTTCTTCGCAAAAGAAGAGAGGCCCAGCTGAAGATTCGCCCAACTTCGTTGGTCGGCTGCTCATGTCCTCATCTGTTTGAAAGAGTAACAAAAAGAACTCTTTCCAGTTGAAGCTGCTCTGCTCGGGAAGGAATCTCAGCGCGAGGATCTCCCTCACAACATTGTCAGAACTGGTCCAGGAGTCTCCTACCTCTGGATTAACCTCTGGCAATCCCTTGCTCCTGGAAACGCGGATCCTCCTCTGCCACTTCAAAACCTGCCAAAGGAAACACAAAAAGGTATGACTAGACCCTGTTGAAAATCATTATCAGAGTTATAACTACAAAATACCTTCTTCGACGACTGGCGGAACACTTTCTTCCTCCATGAACTCATCGGAAGCATCATCAACATTGCATCCATCGATGGTTCAAAGTCATCAGAACCCTGTGGCAAGTCAGACTGACAAAAAAAAAATGTGTTAGCAAACCGAGTCACAAACTCAAAAAAAAAAGAAAGCAAAAGAAGTCGTACCAATTGGAGATTCTGGATTTACTCCAGAGTCCCTCGGTTCTTCTTCAGGTGCCTCAACAGGATCCATCACCACCTCATCGGTTGGGACCTCAGGCATCACCAAGTCTTCCTCTGCTAAAAAAAAAGAAAAGCAGAAACAAGAAGCAAATCAAAACATGAAAAAAAATCCCATGAAAAGAAATGGAAAGAGAAAAAGGAAGAATCATACCTTCACCGACGGTCTCTTCTTCTCGGCTTCTCTTCTCTGGAGGCTCGTCAGCATCCACTGGCACATCCTCATTGATAGTAAGAGGAACTTCCAAGTTAGGAGAGTCCTCATGCTGCCCCTTGCTGTAATGATGACTCCTCCCCCTCTTACTCCGGCGGGTTCGCTTCTTAGAAGAACCTACCCCGCTGTCAGAGTCAGGTTTCCCACTTGACTCCTCACTGGATGGTCTGCTCTTGCCAGTAGACTCCACGGAAGCTTGCCTCTGTGCCGCTTGCATCCAAGCACCAAGTTCGGCTTCCTCCCTGTTCTAGCTGCTCCAAAGCCTCATCAGGTATTTCTCGAACAGCTTCAGAACCAATGACGCCCTGGTCACCGAGAAAGCCTATCTTGTGCTTCTCTCCAGAAAGGAAGGCCCAAACTTCCTCTCGCCGGATGCCATCCGACTTTCCAAGGCCCTTTCCAGATGCCAGCTTCACATCAAGCTCCTTCTTGGAAAGCCCCCGATATGCCGAAAAGCTCTCCGCGAACCACTTCGCAAAGCCGGCAGTCCGGGAAGTCAGCAACACAGGATAAGAAATCATGGCTGTAGTGTCTTCAGCACTATAGAAAGCCCATGCATTTCTCCCGTCCTGTAAGCCTCCAAAGCGCTTCACCATGCTTGAAGGCGCTCCAACAACGCCTTGAGAAAAGCCCAGCTGCAAATCAAAGCGAAAGGGTACATACGGCTGGATTGTCGACGAAAAGATGTCTGCGGTACACCATTGTGCCGACACGTATGCTGAAAAGCCACTCTCTCTCTGCATTTGTCAAGGAATCATGCCTTCCCGACCCCGCCCTGGTAGAGTCTCGGGAGGCACCAAAATCAAAAGCCTTCTTCCGCAACTCCGGAGAAAGCTTTACTGAAGATTGCCCCATCTCGACGTCTCTGAACCGTCGGATCCTCATGCGGGCAAACAAAAGTGATTCAGACACGGCTTTGCCCTTAGCCAGTCGAATCATCAGAGGATCATCATCCTGTGCAGCACCCAGCCGATGGAAGCCAGGACAGTGGTATACATACCACGAATAAAAGATATGGGCTGAAAATACCCTATTCATGGGAAGCCCAAGCCGAACCAAAAAAGCAGCAGCCTGCAGTTCGGTACACAAGTAGGAGTAAAGAGCTGGCACCAAAGCAAGCTGCTCTCCAAACGCCATCTGACAAGCCGGAAAAATACAATGCGGCCTGATGTGCGTTCCATCTCCTCCAGCAAAAATAGCCTCACCAAGCCAATAAGTGAGGTAAACAGCGAGATCTCTCCGCAGTGCAATGTCAGGACATATGGCATTTGTACTTGCACAGAAATCTCTCAACTCTTCTTGCATGGCCAAGATCTTCTTTGAACTTGGATCCTGAGCTCCGGCTTCTTGGGTCACGCTATCAGAAGACTCCCGGCTATCAAAAAAGTTGGGGAATGAAGAGCTAAAACTCTTCCAACTGCTGGATCTAACTTTCAAACCCTCCTTCTCCTTCAAAAATCATAGAAGGCGACAAGCTGAAAGTATAGAAGCCTGAACTCCTCAGACTGCCCCTCGAGGACGCTGTCAATCGGCATAAACTCCTCATAGAGTTTGCCAAGGATGGGCAATCCAGTAATGGCGCTCAGCTCCTTCAAAGAAAAACCAATCTCACCATTCGTCACAACGAAGGTATTGGTTTGAGGGAGGAATGACTCCAGCATAGCCATGAAGGCCTCGTCGGAAAAGATCACGGTCTCTCTAAAGGCGCGGACCGCATCAAAAATCCCGGCTTCCTTCAAAACGGCGCCACCAATCTGCAGGACGCGATCAGTCCACGACTTCCACTCGGAGTCAGCATTGAAACGACCTCGAAGTCGGAAAGGCTTGATCCAATTGCTGCCGTCACCACTGAAAATACCAAGGCCCACCGGTCTCAAATCGACCGACGGATAATCAGAGCCCTGGTAGCCGCTGGATGGCATCAACAGGTCCATGTCAACAGGCGACCTCTCCGTATATCCAGGAGAACCGCCAACAAAAACCCCGGTCTTGATTACATTTGTCCTCCTCACCCAACTTGGAGGATCTTCCCTCTTAGGGCACGTGGGGGCAAGGCTCAGAATCGAGACGGTGCGATCAAACGTCGACCGGGTAGCAACAGTCTTCTTCTCACCATCTGCTGTGAAAGAAAACTGAAAACATCTCCTCTGGTATGTCATGTCATCAGGGACTGCATCACCAAAGAAGAAGGTAGGCTTGGGCAAAACGCTTTGATCTTCCATCACCCATGGACGACTGCTTACCATGACCTTATAGAACTCCTCTCCCTTGAGAGCGATCAGTCGCTGCCTCATCTCATCTCTGTTGAGGGAGTCGCACTCTTCCAGATTTCTCTCAACATACTGGACCTCTCAAAAGCCTGCTGAACAGCCGGATTAGAAGATCTAGAAGATCGACGAGGTACGCTTGTAGCAGGCTCTTTACCCTTGTTCGCTCTGGAGGAACCACCTGAAAAGGATGGAAAAGAAAAAGATCAAACATCAAATGACAGAATCTCGCTAAAAAAAATCTGGCGAAATTTTGACATGATGACGGGGCAATTCCGAAGAAAAGGAACTATCCCGAAAGAAATAGAAAGCTTGAAGATGGGCTCAACATCGCTGCGAGCTCCGAAACTCCAAACTTTCAAAACCTCAAAGTCTCCGCAAAATCAGGAAGGGCTCAACATCACTGCGAGCTCCAAGTTCCCAAATTTGCAAAAACTTTCAGGTATGCTATCACATCATGCTACAAATTTAATTTACAAATTGAATGCATGCATGAACATCTTGGTTTGCAAAAAAAAAAAAATGCATTATCATGATGAGCAAAAAAAAAAAAAGAAAAGAAACTTTCTCAAAAAAAAAAAAGAGGGGAAAGAAAACAAAAAAAGAAAAGAAAAGAAACTCTCTCAAAAAAAAAAGGAGGGAAAGAAAAAAAAAATATAAAGGGGCTGGCCCACAGGCCACGTGGCCGTACGGCCAGATCCGTACGGATCTGTCCGTACGGCCCACAAAAAGAAAAAAAAAACATGAAAAAAAAAGAAAAGAAAGCAAAAGAGAAAAGAAAAACCGTGTGAAAAAAAAAGGGGAGGCAAACACGTGGAAAAGAAAAAAAAAAAGAGGAAAAGAAAAGAAAGAAACAAAAAAAAGAAAGAAGAACTTTTTTTTCTACAATGGAGCTTTCTTGAAAGAGGGAACTTACTTGAAGCCATTGATGGAGAAGAAGAAGAAAGGTCTTGAAGATCTTGAAGAAGAAGAACTCTTGGTCTTGAAGCCCTCTTGAGATTATTGCAAAAGAAAGTAATAAGAGCAAGAGATCCAACCTTCTCCTTGCTTTTATAGAGGAGAGCAAACCAAAGAAGGAAAGAAGAAAGAGGTAAGTGTTACTAATTAGTAACCTTACCAAAAGAAAGAGATTAGAAAGATTCTTCCCAAAAGAAAGATATCTTGAAGGATTTTCTCCCAAAAAGAAATCTATGACAGATTCTTTCCCAAAGAAAGATATCTTGAGATATTCTATCCCAAAAATAAAGGGATCATGAGAGATTCTCTCCAAGTAAAGATATTCTTGGATATTCTCTATCCAAATGAGATATTTTTGGATATTCTTTACAAAAATGACACCATATGAGATCTAAGCCATTTCAAAAGCTTAAGGTCCCATGGGTTAGCCCATATGAGCCAGGTTTGACCACCTAGGCACAAAAAAGAAAAAATAAATAAATAAATTTTGGGCTTTTAGTCAAAGAGAAATCCCTCTTACCAAGAGCATACAAAAATGGTTCCATGCCTCTTTTGAGTTGATTGGACCATACAAAAGAAAATTCCAAGCCCCATGAGCTTCCAAAAATCAAACCATCCAGCCTCATCTACTAAATTGAGCCAAAATCTTGAAATTGACATTCCACAAAAATCAAACCAAATCCTGGTCCCCTAACTTGCCACATACAGCCTGTTAGGTTACAAGACCAAAAACCAAAAACCAAAACCTGATCCCCTAACTTGCCACATACAGCCTGTTAGGTCACAAGATCAAAACCAAAATTGATCCCCCAACATTCCACATACAGCTTGTTGGGTCACATGATCAAAACCAAACCCGACCCCCTAACCTGCCACATATAGCCTGTTAGGTCACAAGGTCAAAACCCAAATCCACATTTTCTGATGTCATCTTCAAAACTTTGCCTCGAGATGGTACGTGATCCCTTTCACTACCATAAAATTCCCCTGGAAGCTCAAAAGGCTACAAATACCAAAAAGAAAGACTGCTCAAAAACTCTTGGTCAAGTCACAGGCTCTCCTTCAAAAAATCTCTTCGAGGCACATCGACTACAAAAGTTAAGCAACTCGCCGCTGTACCTCGAGGGGGCATTTGTTGACACCAAAAATGTCACTTTGCCTTTCAAGATCCAAAGAGCTACATGAAGTCGCAACCTGCCATAAATAGGCAATGCCGCTTCCAAAACTCAAATCTTGTCAGAATCAAACAAAACTGCAAGATTCTTCCAGACAGCCAAAAGAGGAGTACACAAGAAGTTTCGGGCCATTTCAAAATCATTTGGCCTAACTTTGCTTTCTCCGACAGTTTGAAAAGGAGCTCTCGGCGGCAAAGCTCTCCGGGACCATGGTTTTCCAAGACAGAGCCTATGGATCATCTTAAAATGACTCCAATAGGTTCCCTGTCAAATTTCAAGTCAATCGGACATCGGTTGACCGCACATCAAACCGCGACATCTTCATCGCGACAAAAAGCAAGTCTACAGGTGATAGGACCCCAAACGGCTTCAAAACTCAAACAAAAGCCCATGGTTGGTCTTATTTATTGCTCAGGAGGCTTCACACCAATTTCAGGTCATTCCAACATCGTTTGGCCCAGTTTCAGCTTCTGACGGAAAATCGGCAGCTCTGCGCGACAAAGTCTTCGGCTTTCTCAGGAAATTGGAAACTTTGCAAAATAAAATGCAAGGATTCTCATCAGGTTTCCTACAAAGAAATTAGGCCAATAAATGGTGAAAATTTCAAGGAAAAGTACAGAAGAAAAAAGAATCGAAAAACAGCAAAAACGGACGCAAAACGGGACACGAAAGGGGGAAAACCCCCCAGGGTCGCAGACCCCTGCGACCCTGGGCCAGGGTCGCCGGCGACCTTGGAACCCGGGGTCGCCGGGAAAGCCCCGGAAACCCCGGTTTTCGCCGTTTTTTCGCGATTCGAGGAGCCCAGCCTCTGGTACTTTCCAAAATTCATGCTTTTGAGACACCAAGTCCTCTGACATCCGTCCAAAACACGGGTCAATCATCAAGAGTATCGAAAACAATATTGATCGCCACCCGGTCAACCAAAAAAAGTGTGCTTTCTACCCAACCGATCGAGAAATCGACAGGACAGATGGCACCAACCCGCTGTTGGCAACAAACACCTGAAATTACATGATCATCTGATGTCGATCTACATGAAGATCCATCGATGATCATCAACAGAAGAATCCCAAAAGACGTGGCACGGCCCGCGACTCTTCAGCTGCTCGGCGACCACTTAATGCGATTAATTGACTAGCTTTATTACAGTCATTAATCCATTTCTTTGGACGGCCCAATCAGAAGCAAGCATTCGGGAGTTACAAGTCAAGAGATTCATGGCATTTAACCCATGAAACTCCTCCCATCATGGCGATTAAAGGCGATTAAATGCCCTCAATCTCCTCCGGCCAATCAGAAGCCAAGAAAAAGGAGTTACAAAATAAACAATTCAATTTTGTAACTCCTCCCATTATGCGGCTTAATGACAATAAAAGCCCATAAACCCACCTAAAAGGCTACCTAAAAGCCTATAAATAGGAGGGCTCTCCAAGAAGAAAGGACATCAACAGAGCATCAGAAACATCAGAGAAAAAAAGCACAAGCACACAGACAGAAATCCAGAGGAAAGGAAAAAGAGAGAAAACTCTGCGGAAGTTCTACACCGGCCACCGCAACAAGGTGACAAAAGTCTCTTGGGGGGTACGCCACCCCCCCCCAAGGTCCTTGCCTTCTCCTCTGCCTCCAATGGCTTAGATGTGGCTTTTCAGCCCGTCTACTCGGCTTTTTATTGGATATAGGACCTCCTTTTGGTCTTGTCTTCTAAAACCTGAGGTTATAGCCAAGCCAAGCGAATCAATAGCATCCTCTGTTCTCATCTGCATGGATGATGGCGAAGCCCACACATGGCTTGCGACCGTCAATCTAAACGGGTCCCCCACAATCTCCTGAAAAGTTAGATCCTCCTTTTCTTGCTTTTCATTGTAGTTTGTATTTTTTCAAAAGAGACAAAAATCACAATTCTTGTCTTTCATTGTTGATAAGGATTGTAAATCGGCTATAAACGCCAAAAATCGGCTATAAACGCCAAAATCGGCTATAAATGCCAAAAAAATCGCCTTTCATGGCAAATCAAGAAAATGTCTCTTTTCTTAAATATATGTGCAATGGAAAACTTGAAAGAAGTTGATTTCCTTTTTACTTGCGAAGGTTGATCTCCGGATCACCACTTGCAATTCCAAGTAAAAATAGAAAATCTGGCACACCCACAAAAAAAAGAAATGTTGATGCACGCCCCCTTGCCCCCCGGTTACGAAAGGGTCGGAACCAAACGGACTCCCACGTCCGCCGACCTCAGTCGGAACCCCGAGCATCCGAGGCGCGGTCCATCAAGTATGTTGAGAGAAATCTGGAAGAGTGTGACTCCCTCAATAGAGATGAGATGAGGCAGCAAATGATCACTCTCAAGGGAGAGGAATTCTATAAGATCATGGTAAGCAGTCATCCATGGGTGATGGAAGATCAGAGTGTTTTATCCAAGCCTACCTTCTTCTTTGGTGATGCCGTCCCTGATGACATGACATACCAGAAATGTTTTCAGTTCTCTTTCACAGCAGATGGTGAGAAGAAGACTGTTGCTACCCGATCGACGTTTGATCGCACCGTCTCGATCATGAGCCTTGCCCCCACGTGCTCTAAGAGGGAAGATCCTCCAAGCTGGGTGAGAAGGACAAATGTAATCAAGACCGGGGTTTTTGTTGGCGGTTCTCCTGGATATATGGAGAGGTCGCCTGTTGACATGGACTTGTTGATGCCATCCAGCGGCTACCAGGGCTCTGATTATCCGTCGGTCGATTTGAGACCGGTGGGCCTTGGTATTTTCAGCGGTGACGGCAACAATTGGATAAAGCCTTTTCGACTTCGTGGCCGTTTCAATGCTGACTCCGAGTGGAAGTCGTGGACTGATCGCGTCCTGCTGATTGGTGGCGCCGTTTTGAAGGAAGCTGGGATTTTTGATGCGGTCCGCGCCTTTAGGGAGATCGTGATCTTTTCCGACGAGGCCTTCATGAAAGAAATTGCGATTCAGATTTGAAACTTCTCATAAAGAGACTACTATGGCTGATGCAAAGCATGACAGATTTTAAAAAATCTGATTTCTGCACTATGCAGCGGAAATCAGCCATAAAGAATCGCATAGAAACTCCATTAAATCATGACCAACAAGTGTATAATTAAAGGAGAATGAAGAAGACTCATACCTCAAAGATTTGTAGACTTCAAACCTCTGAAAAAATAGATCCAAAGGCCCGAACTCAGACTTGCAATTGCAAACAAGTTGCTGGAATTTTCTGCACTAGTATTGCCTTTGATCTTCTCCTCTATCTCACTTCCAAATCTGATTGGCTAAGATGGTGGGATCTTAATCTAGGAATTAAGAAGTATTTCTCCAAGGGAAAATCTCAGACCTTAAGCCTTCTTCAATCAAGAAGAGAAGCAACCAAGGGCTGGACGTGTGGGGCACTCTTAGGATACTTGCAAAGTGTTTCACAAAGTGTGTTGGACGTGTGCTACCTTTGTAATTCTCCTTCTTATGGTGTAGGACGTCCAAGGGAAGGCTCTCTCTCTTTTATAGAAACTTAGGAAACCTTTCCTAGAAGTTTATCTTTCCTAATTCTCATGGATGTCCAAGAAAGACTTACTTCCTTTAAGAAACACTCCAATTAGAAAAGGAAACTAAAAGGAACTTTCCATACAATTAGTAATACTAGTTGTAGAACACTTACTAATTTTAAGTTCCTAATCCAAAAAGGAAACTAACTCATAGGAATACTAATCCAAAGAGGAGTCCAACTTTCCAAGTAGAGTCCTACTCAAAGTTGGAAACCTTACCCATGGAAATCCTATTATGGACATCCCACATATCAATGCACACCATGGCCCACATACAATTTATCTAGAGTTAAATTCATGTATACCATCAAAGGCCTATTTGAATTCAACTCAAAATTATTTTTCCACTAAAATAATTCATCCTTATGTTATCTAAACATCTTAGGAAACCATGCCAATCTTGATAAGTGACTAGAGAAGGGACCAAAAGACATATTTGCCATTGGCTCCCAAAATGACCAAAATGTCCATGCTAAACCCATAGCAACATTAAGACCATTTTAACCTTAACTCATTCCACTAGAGAGTTATGGTTGAACTCCAAGGACAAATATATATAAGCTCGTCATAAGATGACGGTTGTCTTCGACCTACTAAGTGTAATGACCTGAATGCCCCTCTATGTAACATCCATAATCGAGTCAGGTTATCACATTGTACTATCAACCTTCCCGATTACATCTAAACCTTAGAACTTCATATCCTTAAACATAATCATCATTCGAATATCATTCTCTTGATCCAGGGAGCGACCCACAAGTTCAATATTCATATGGAACATCCATATACTAAGATCTTAGATTTTGATGATTAATCGGATAATTCTAAGGGGACGATTATTCCATCATCAGATGGCATAGATTCTATATTGCATCTGCACGTCCCAACTGATCAAGTCCGAGTACCCAAAACACAGAGCTGTTGACCCATGAATAGAATCTCACCCATAGTGAATTAAAGCACAAGAACTTGACTTCGTCAGTTCATCCACAAATGCTCAAGATTAAGAGCACCGGTTACTTAGTAGCATGAGGTGACTTGATCTCTTTTCTGTGATAGTACTATTTTAGAGATTACACCTACAACGGTCCTGTTCAATGCATGACACATGCACTAATGAGATAGATCCGGGAAAGGCCTCCCATGACTTAGGTATGTCACCCTATATAGGAGAGTATCTCATTATAACTTCTACCAAGATGAAGTGCCCAGCTCCATCTTTCAGTTATGAACAAATATGATGTTTCCAGTTGTCCATGAATAAGACCTATCTGTGTGTAGACACTACACACCTAATTCATTTACTAGAAACAATGGGCCTTACACAACCATACATATATACATGTTTAAGCATAAAAGAGTCTTTCAATTAAATAACCAGTAAATATCCAGTAACAAAAGATGAGAATGCAACTAGTGGGCTTTAGGGCATACACCAATCCCAACAAACTCCCACTTGCACTAAAGATCACTGCTTCCTAACCTAACACCCATAGACTCAACATGAGAAGTGAAGACTTTCTCAGTAAGAGTCTTAGTGAATGGGTCAGCTAAGTTATTTGCTGAAGCAATATGCTCCACCACTATCTCTCCATCCTGAATGAATTCCCGGATTAAGTGGTACTTTATCCGAATGTGCTTGTCTTTCTTGTGATTCCTAGGCTCTTTGCACTGTGCTACAGCACCAGTGTTATGACAATCGGTTTTTGCACTGCAGGAACAACTCCTAATTCCAATAGGAATTTTCTGAGCTATACTGCTTCCTTCGCAGCTTCCGATGCCGCCACATACTCTGATTGAAAGGTTAGCATATAATCTTTCGTTCTCCGAAGATACTTGAATATATGTTTAACAGCTGTCCAATGCATAGGTCCAGGGTTTGACTGATATCTGCTAACCATGCCAACGGCAAAGCAAATATCTGGTCTAGTACATAACATAGCATACATGAGGCTTCCAACAGCGGATGCATATGGAACTCTCCTCATGCTCTCTATCTCTTCAGATGTCTTTGGACATTGATCTCGGGACAGTGGTACTCCATGTCTAGAAGGTAGGAGGCCCTTCTTGGAGTCATGCATGTTAAACTTGACCAATATCTTCTCAATATAAGAAGATTGGGATAGGGCTAACATCTTATTCTTGCGATCACGCAAAAGCTTGATCCCTAAGATATAGCTGGCCTCACCCAAATCCTTCATCTGAAATTGAGAGGATAACCAAACCTTTGTGGATGACAATAAACCTACATCATTTCCTATGAGTAATATGTCATCTACATATAGAACCAAAAATGCAACTGCTTTCCCATTTCCTTTCTTATACACACATGGTTCATCAATGTTTTGATCAAAGCCAAAGGATTTGACTGCCTGATTAAACTTGATGTTCCATGCTCTAGATGCTTGCTTAAGTCCATAGATGGACTTCTTAAGTTTACAAACCATGTTATCTTGGCCACTAGCAATGAAGCCCTCTGGTTGCATCATATAGATGCATTCGTCAAGACTTCCATTAAGAAAAGCTGTCTTGACATCCATCTGCCATATCTCGTAGTCATAATGACATGCGATGGCCAAGAGAATCCTTATGGACTTAAGCATAGCCACTGGTGAAAAGGTTTCCTCATAATCGATACCTTCTTTCTGAGTATATCCTTTCGCCACCAGTCTTGCTTTGAAGGTTTCCACCTTCCCATCCACTCCTCTCTTTCTCTTGTAGATCCACTTGCACCCTATGGGTTTGATCCCTTCAGGTGCATCTACAAGTTCCCAGACTTGATTGGAATACAAAGAATCCATTTCAGATTTCATCGCTTGCTGCCACATGTCAGCATCTATATCCGTTACTGCTTCATTATAACTAGTAGGATCCTCAACCAGATCTCCAGAGTCTGTCTTAAAAGACACTCCTAGATATCTTTCTGGCTGTCTAGAAATTCTCCCACTACGACGAGGCTCCGGAGTGTTTAAAGGAATATCTTGTTCATCTACTGTCTCAGGATCTGGTACAGATGTTATAGGAGATCCCGGAAGAATCTCCTCAAGGGTTTCTTTACAACTAAGCTCTTGGTGCATCATACAATCATCCTCCAAGTACCTAGCATGAGTGCTGATGAGCACTTTTTGCTCCTTTGGATGATAAAAGATGCCACCTCTCGTTCCCTTAGGATACCCAATGAAGTAGCACATTTCCGATCTGGGTTCTAGCTTGGTAGCTTTATCATTCAGTACATAGGCTGGACAACCCCAAATGTGGATATGATTTAAACTAGGTTTTCGACCTGTCCATATTTCTTGTGGTGTCCTAGGTACTGACTTAGATGGTACCAGATTTAAAATGTATGCTGCTGCTTCTAAGGCATATCCCCAAAAAGATATAGGTAGGGTTGCATGACTCATCATGGACCTTACCATATCAAGAAGGGTACGGTTTCTTCTCTCCGCTACACCATTTTGCTGGGGTGTACCCGGTGCAGACAACTGAGACACAATCCCATGTTGTGTGAGGTACTCCTTGAACTCACCCAGGAGGTACTCGCCACCTCGATCAGATCGAAGGGCTTTGATATGTTTTCCTAGTTGTAGCTCCGCCTCAGCCTTGAATTGTTTGAACTTATCAAACGCCTCAGACTTGCGTCGCATTAGGTATACATATCCAAACCTAGAGTAATCATCAGTGAAGGTGATGTAATACTCATACCCTCCTCGAGCCGGTTTGTTCATAGGACCACACACATCAGTGTGAATCAATTCTAACAACTCCTTTGACCTTAGTCCCTTTCCAGAGAATGACCGTTTGGTCATCTTTCCCTTGAGACAAGATTCGCACTGAGGAAAAGGTTCGAAATCTAATGAGCTCAAGGGCCCATCTTCTACCAACCTCTGAATCCGTTTTGGGTTAATGTGACCCAAACGTAAGTGCCAAAGATATGTGTCATTGATTGAAGATACCTTCCTCTTAAGGGAAGTTGAGCTTTCTTGTTGTACATTATGCAGTGTAGGAGCAACAGGATATATATAAAATAAGTTGTCATGTATTCTACCGGAACATATAATATTTCCATCTCTACTGATATCAATACCAGAATGGAAAGAAACTGAATAATTAAATTCAATTAATCTGGAAACTGAAATTAAATTCTTCCTCATGTCCGGAACATAGAAAACATTATTTAAAACTAATATCCTATTACATGGAAAATGTAAGGTAACAACTCCTACTGCAACTGCCCAAACTTTAGCTCCAGTTCCGACTCTAAAGGCAAATTCTCCTTTCTCAATTCTCTGCATTATCTGAAACCCCTGCAATGAATTGCAGATATGATTAGTGGCTCCTGAGTCTACTATCCATGAGTCAGTAGAATCAACCACTAGACAAGTTTCAATGTAGTATGAAAAAGATGTACCTTTCTTAACTGAGGCTAGGAACTTGGGACAATCTTTCTTCCAATGACCTTTCAGGCCACACTTGAAGCATTTCCCTTTGGGCTTTCCATCTGTACCCTTGTCCTTCTTATTACCAGCATTGTCCTTTTTCTGCCCTTTTCCCTTATTCTGCTTCTTCTTGGACTTCTTCCCTTTCGGGTTCAGTTTAGAGGAAGACTGGAAAAAATGAGCTTGGGCTTTGGGCTTCATGATAGCCTCTGCCGCCTGGAGTTCTTTCATTAACTCAGGTAGAGTCATGTCCATCTTGCTCATATTGAAATTGAGCTTGAACTGATTGAAAGATTCCGGCAGAGTTTCGAGAATCATGTCAGTCTGACTCCCTGCATCAATCTCAGCCCCTAGAATCTCAGCTTCATTGAAACAATCTATCATCTTGAGCATATGCTCTCTGACAGGTGTTCCCTCAGCCATCCTAGCATTCATGATGGTCCTCATAGCAGCTTGCCTAGCTGGCCTGCTCTTGTCTGCGAACATCTCAGACAAGGACATCATGATTTCATAGGCTGTGTCCATTTGCTCGTGCTGTGTTTGCAACACGTTGGACATGGAAGCGAGCATGTAGCATTTAGCCATGCTATTCGCTTTCTTCCATTTCTTCTCAGCCTCTCGCTGGTCATCAGTAGAATTAGCATCAATTTCGGGACAGTTTTCCAGCAAGACATACTTGTACTCCTCAGCTGTGAGTACTATGTCAAGATTTCTTTTCCAGTCTACGTAGTTAGGGCCAGTCAGTTTATTCTCACGAAGAATGCACATCAACGGACTAAAAGAGTCTTTTCCTATCTCTTTCTGGATATAAAACGGTTTATAATTAGACATGCAGTATATATGTAATATGCATATGGTGCTTGTTACAAAAGGAAAAACAAAGCACAAATAACTTTTTACATTATTCAACCCCAATTATAATGTATCAGTGTTTCAACCTCCTCATAGACCCTCCATCGAAGGGATGGCCGAGCCTACAGTCACGTTGAATTAAGGCAGACTTATTTGGATTATCACTATCTGGACACACATCCAGTGGTAGTCCAATCACTGATTGGTTTGGCCTCATATGACTAATAACCCTTAACTCCTAAGGAGAGGTCATCACCGTCTTATGTCAAGTGTATAACCATCTCTTATGAAATTCCCAGAATGTCTATGATTAAGTCTTCCGAAGGGAAGAGACTTTTATCCTTCCTAGAAGTGAACTTTAGTAAAGAGCTCCACCGAAGGGATGGCCGCTCCCACCAACACTTCATTGACATTCTATAGAAGTGATCTTTAGTAAAGAACTCCACCGAAGGGATGGCCGCTCCTACTAACACCTCATTATGAATATTCACATTAGTTCACCCATTAACTCATCAAAGCGTTCTTTAGTTAAAGAACTCCACCGAAGGGATGGCCGTTCCCACTAACACTTTAATGAGGTAACATGAACCGAAAATGGAAGGCCGTGGGGTCTTTCCTAAAACCCCTCTCCCACTTGATTATTTATCGCTAGGGTTTATACTTTTTGACCTTTACATTGTTTTACTCAAAAGCTCTTTTTAAATCTAGCAAACTTGGTTAATTAAGTTCATGACTTAAGTCATCTTAAAATTAAATAACCTTTGCTTTAAAACATTTGAGCAAATCCCTTCAAAGAGTCAAAAACCTATCTTGGGTTATGAAAACCCATAGGTAGCATCTAATTAGATTTTAGTTTAGCCTCCTTTGGAAGCCAAGGGTACCAAGATAAACTAAACCCTATCCAATTTTAAACCTTAGACAAATAGAAGGTGCTGGTCTAAGTTCTGTTTAAAAACAATTTGCCAAACTAAAAACAATCTAATACAATAAAGATGCCAATTTTAGAACCTAATGGTGGCCATGTTTCTAGGTGACAATTATAGCAATTATATAAAGCATTCAACCATGCATTCCATATATAAAAGCAAATAAAAGTATGCATTCCTTGATGGCTCCTTGCTCTTAGGATTTCAAATCCTAATCGAATTAGGACTCCTCATGCATCTAGAAGTCTTGACTCCTTCATCTCCAAGGACTCCAATTTCTTGCAACCTTCTTGTCTTGAAACAAACCAAAATTACATTGGAGATTCCTATGCTTTCCAAGAAAGCTTACATCAAGACTAGTTGGAATAAAATTAAGGAAACTTTACAACTTCCTATGATTGCTAACCGCGCAATCGTACACTTTCCAACTAATTAAAAAACATCAAAATCCACACAACATACATGCGAACCATCAAGGATGCTAATTATGGCTGCAAACAAAGAGGTTAGTGCATGCAAACTCACTATGTGCATCATTAAACAAATCTGGAAAATAAATTCCAGCAATGTTAATGAAACTTGCACACAACATGCATCACAACATAACTTTAATAGGGTGCCACCATACCCATAATCAATCTAGGATTAATTACACACAACATATGGGATCATGATTTCACATGGAGTGGCTCTGATACCACTGAAAGAAATTGCGATTCAGATCTGAAACTTCTCATAAAGAGACTACTATGGCTGATGCAAAGCATGACAGATTTTAAAAAATCTGATTTCTGCACTATGCAGCGGAAATCAGCCATAAAGAATCGCATAGAAACTCCATTAAATCATGACCAACAAGTGTATAATTAAAGGAGAATGAAGAAGACTCATACCTCAAAGATTTGTAGACTTCAAACCTCTGAAAAAATAGATCCAAAGGCCCGAACTCAGACTTGCAATTTGCAAACAAGTTGCTGGAATTTTCTGCACTAGTATTGCCTTTGATCTTCTCCTCTATCTCACTTCCAAATCTGATTGGCTAAGATGGTGGGATCTTAATCTAGGAATTAAGAAGTATTTCTCCAAGGGAAAATCTCAGACCTTAAGCCTTCTTCAATCAAGAAGAGAAGCAACCAAGGGCTGGACGTGTGGGGCACTCTTAGGATACTTGCAAAGTGTTTCACAAAGTGTGTTGGACGTGTGCTACCTTTGTAATTCTCCTTCTTATGGTGTAGGACGTCCAAGGGAAGGCTCTCTCTCTTTTATAGAAACTTAGGAAACCTTTCCTAGAAGTTTATCTTTCCTAATTCTCATGGATGTCCAAGAAAGACTTACTTCCTTTAAGAAACACTCCAATTAGAAAAGGAAACTAAAAGGAACTTTCCATACAATTAGTAATACTAGTTGTAGAACACTTACTAATTTTAAGTTCCTAATCCAAAAAGGAAACTAACTCATAGGAATACTAATCCAAAGAGGAGTCCAACTTTCCAAGTAGAGTCCTACTCAAAGTTGGAAACCTTACCCATGGAAATCCTATTATGGACATCCCACATATCAATGCACACCATGGCCCACATACAATTTATCTAGAGTTAAATTCATGTATACCATCAAAGGCCTATTTGAATTCAAACTCAAAATTCTTTTTCCACTAAAATAATTCATCCTTATGTTATCTAAACATCTTAGGAAACCATGCCAATCTTGATAAGTGACTAGAGAAGGGACCAAAAGACATATTTGCCATTGGCTCCCAAAATGACCAAAATGTCCATGCTAAACCCATAGCAACATTAAGACCATTTTAACCTTAACTCATTCCACTAGAGAGTTATGGTTGAACTCCAAGGACAAATATATAAGCTCGTCATAAGATGACGGTTGTCTTCGACCTACTAAGTGTAATGACCTGAATGCCCCTCTATGTAACATCCATAATCGAGTCAGGTTATCACATGTACTATCAACCTTCCCGATTACATCTAAACCTTAGAACTTCATATCCTTAAACATAATCATCATTCGAATATCATTCTCTTGATCCAGGGAGCGACCCACAAGTTCAATATTCATATGGAACATCCATATACTAAGATCTTAGATTTTGATGATTAATCGGATAATTCTAAGGGGACGATTATTCCATCATCAGATGGCATAGATTCTATATTGCATCTGCACGTCCCAACTGATCAAGTCCGAGTACCCAAAACACAGAGCTGTTGACCCATGAATAGAATCTCACCCATAGTGAATTAAAGCACAAGAACTTGACTTCGTCAGTTCATCCACAAATGCTCAAGATTAAGAGCACCGGTTACTTAGTAGCATGAGGTGACTTGATCTCTTTTCTGTGATAGTACTATTTTAGAGATCACACCTACAACGGTCCTGTTCAATGCATGACACATGCACTAATGAGATAGATCCGGGAAAGGCCTCCCATGACTTAGGTATGTCACCCTATATAGGAGAGTATCTCATTATAACTTATACCAAGATGAAGTGCCCAGCTCCATCTTTCAGTTATGAACAAATATGATGTTTCCAGTTGTCCATGAATAAGACCTATCTGTGTGTAGACACTACACACCTAATTCATTTACTAGAAACAATGGGCCTTACACAACCATACATATATACATGTTTAAGCATAAAAGAGTCTTTCAATTAAATAACCAGTAAATATCCAGTAACAAAAGATGAGAATGCAACTAGTGGGCTTTAGGGCATACACCAATCCCAACACTTCATGGCTATACTGGAATCATTCCTCCCATAAACCAATACCTTCATTGTGACGAATGGTGAGATTGGTTTCTCTTTAAAGGAGCTGAGCGCCATTACTGGATTGCCCATCCTTGGCAAACTCTATGAGGAGTTTATGCCGATTGACAGTGTCCTTGAGGGGCAGTCTGAGGAGTTCAGGCTTCTGTACTTTCAGCTCGTCGCCTTCTATCATTTTTTGAAGGAGAAGGAGGGTCTGAAAGTTAGATCCAGCAGTTGGAAGAGTTCTAGCTCTTCGTTCCCCGACTTTTTTGATAGCAGGGAGTCTTCTGATAGTGTGACCCAGGAAGCCAGGGCCCAGGATCCAAGTTCGAAAAAGATCTTGGCCATGCAAGAAGAGTTGAGAGATTTCTGTGCGAGTACAAATGCCACATGTCCTGACATTGCACTGCGGAGAGATCTCGCTGTTTACCTCACTTATTGGCTTAGTGAGGCTATTTTTGCTGGAGGAGATGGAACGCACATCAGGCCGCACTGTATTTTTCCAGCTTGTCAGATGGCGTTTGGAGAGCAGCTTGCTTTGGTGCCAGCTATTTACTCCTACCTATGTACCGAACTGCAGGCTGCTGCTTTTTTGGTTCGGCTTGGGCTCCCTATGAACAGGGTATTTTCAGCCCACATCTTTTATTCGTGGTATGTGTACCACTGTCCTGGCTTCCACCAGCTAGGTGCTGCACAGGATGATGATCCTCTGATGATTCGGCTGGCTAAGGGCAAAGCCGTGTCCGAATCACTTTTGTTTGCCCGCATGAGGATCCGACGGTTCAGGGACGTCGAGATGGGGCAGTCTTCAGTGAAGCTTTCTCCGGAGTTGCAGAAGAAGGCCTTTGATTTTGGTGCCTCCCGAGACTCTACCAGGGCGGGGTCGGGAAGGGATTATTCCTTGACGAATGCAGAGAAGGAGTGGCTTTCAGCATACGTGTCGGCACGATGGTGTACCGCAGACATCTTTTCGTCGACATCCAGACGTATGTACCCTCTCGCTTTGCTTTGCAGTTGGGGGGCGTTGTTGGAGCGCCTTCAAGCATGGTGAAGCGCTTTGGAGGTTTACAGGATGGGAGAAATGCATGGGCTTTCTATAGTGCTGAAGACACTACAGCCATGATCTCTTATCCTGTGTTGTTGACTTCCCGGACTGCCGGCTTTGCGAAGTGGTTCGCGGAGAGCTTTTAGGCATATCAGAGGCTTTCCAAGAAGGAGCTTGATGTAAAGCTGGCATCTGGAAAGGGCCTTGGAAAGTCGGATGGCATCCGGCGAGAGGAAGTTTGGGCCTTCCTTTCTGGAGAGAAGCACAAGATAAGCTTTCTCGGTGACCAGGGCGTCATTGGTTCTGAAGCTGTTCGAGAAATACCTGATGAGGCTTTAGAACAACTAGAATAGAAGGAAGCCGAACTTGATGCTTGGATGCAAGCGGCGCAAAGGTAAGCTTCCGTGGAGTCTACTGGTAAGAGTAGACCATCCAGTGAGGAGTCAAGTGGGAAACCTGACTTTGACAGCGGGGCAGGTTCCTCTAAGAAGCGAGCCCGCAGGAGTAAGAGGAGGAGGAGTCATCATCACAGCAAGGGGCAGCATGAGAACTCTCCTGACTTGGAAGTCCCTCTTACTATCAATGAGGATGTGCCAGTGGATGCTGACGAGCCTCCAGAGAAGAGAAGCCGAGAAGAAGAGACCGTCGGTGAAGGTATGACTCTTCCTTTTTCTCTTTCCATTTCTTTTCAAGGGATTTTTCCATGTTCTAATTTGCTTCTTGTTTCTGCTTTTCTTTTTTTTTTTTTTAGCAGAGGAAGACTTGGTGATGCCTGAGGTTCCAGCCGATGAGGTGGTGACGGATCCTGTCGGGGCACCTGAAGAAGAACCAAGGGACTCTGGAGTGAATCCAGAATCTCCAATTGGTATGACTTCTTTTGCTTTCTTTTTTTTTTGTGTTTGTGGCTTGGTTTTCTAACATTTTTCTCGCCAGCTGACTTGCCACAGGATTCCGATGACTTTGAACCATCGATGGACGCAAATGTTGATGATGCTTCCGATGAGTTCATGGAGGAAGAGAGTCTTCCGCCAGTCGTCGAAGAAGGTATTTTGTAGTAATAACCCTGATAATGATTTTCAAACAGGATTATATTCATACCTTTTTGTATTTCTTTGGCAGGTTTTGAGGTGACAGAGGAGAGTCCGTCGCTTCCTTCAGAACCAGAGCAAGGGATGTCAGAGGTTGATCCAGAGGTAGAGGCTCCTGGGACCAGTTCTAACAATGTTGAGGAGATACCTCGTGCTGAGATTCCTTCCCGAGCAGGAGCAGCTTCAACTGGAAAGAGTTCTTTTGTTACTCTTCCAATGAGTGATGACATGAGCAGTCGACCAACGGAGTTGGGCGAATCTTCAGCTGGGCCATCTCTTCTTTTTACGAAGAAGGTGGTGGTGCGGGTTCTGAGCTCTTGGATTGAGACTCTGCTTTCTGGGCACTTAGATGCCGGATTTGGGTTGATCCAGCATGTGCGTGAGATTCTCGGTGATGCCAAAAAGGCTAGTCTGGATGTCACAAGTGCCAGGGCGATCGTTGATAGGATCATTGAGCTGGGTGACAGGTGGTTTGAGACCATGGGTTTTCCTGACGACCAGTTCTTCAAGGAGATGTTCCTGGACCCTGCGGATAAGGCTCAGTCTAACCTGGATGAGGCTACACAAAGCAGAAAGCAGGTAGTCCGAGAGAAGAACTTAGAAGAGCTAACCATCATTGGGCTGACACATGACCTTAACATCCTTGATAGGGAGGTCGATGAGGCCAGGAAACGTCTTGAGCATCTGCAGGCACAAGTCGCTGCCAAGTGGACTGCAATAACAGAGGCTCGTGACAGGGAGAGTGCTCTGATTCGCCGGGTCGCAGATGCCAATCGAGTTCTTGAAAGGAAATCTCAAGAAAGCAAACGATGGCAAACTGCTCGGGATAAGCTTCCCGGTGCGAAAGAAGGGTTTCAACCCACCCCAGCATCTCATGGCAAGTTCTTGAAGAATCGTGCCCTGGAATCCTTGACGGCTAGGCCAAAAGTTTGCTTGAGTAGGTGAACTCTTGGCTGGAGACTATTTTTGATTGAGCTCCTGTTTTTTTTTTTTTTAACAGAAACCATCCTTCTCTTTTTTTTAGTACCACTTGTATTTCTTTTGGTACTTTTCTCTTTCTTTTTTTTTGTAGTGCTTGTGAACACCCTCTTTTTTTTCATACCACATGTATTTTTTGGTACTCTTTTTTTTTGTTTTCCCTAGGCTTACTTAAATCTTTTTGTGATGAAAGTAATTGCTAAATGGGATGCCTCTTTTTTTTTTGTTTTCCCTACGCTTACTTAAATCTTTTTGTGATAAAAGTAATTGCTAAATGGGATTTGATCAAAAGTTTGTCATTTTGTAAAAATCTTTTGTCAAATGATTATTTTGGCATGGAAGCCAGATTTTTGTTTATGGCATGGAAGCCGATTTTTGGCATGAGATCCGGTTTTGGTGGCATCTATAGCCGGTTTTGGCATTGATAGCCGGGTTTTGGTGGCATTGATAGCCGAGTTTATGGCATTGATTGCCGGGTTTTATGAAAGCCAAAATTTTTTGTTTGTGGCATTGATAGCCGATTTTGTTTTGTGGCATTGATAGCCGGTTTGTGGCATTTATAGCCTGTTTTAGTGGCATTTATAGCCGGTTTGGTTTTCAAAAATGCAAGTATCGACCAAAAGTCACCTCCCTGCTGAATGTTCTTGCAAGTATCAATGGAATGTCGCATCCTTGCTCATTTGGTTGCGAGTATCGATGGAATGTCGCATCCTCGTGGATTTGGGTGCAAGTATCGATGGAATGTCGCATCCTTGCTTTTCAAAAATTTTGGTTTTGCGGGTACTGACTTGATGTCGTTTCCCCACGATTTTTGAAATTTGTGGTTTTCTCGAACCTTTGGGTTATGGATATCAACTGAAATGTTGTGTCTCCATGGTTTTTTAGGTTTTTTCGAACCTTTGGGTTATGGATATCAACTGAAATGTTGCATCTCCATGGTTTTTTAGGTTTTTTCGAACCTTTGAAATTTGGGTTGTGGATATCAACTGAAATGTTGCGTCTCCATGGTTTTTTAGGTTTTTTTGAACCTTTGAAATTTGGGTTGTGGATATCAACTGAAATGTTGCATCTCCACGGTTTTGGATTTTGCAAGTATCAACGAACTGTCGCTTCCCTGCAATTTTGGAAGTGTCGAACGTGGTTCGCATGCTTCCGATTTATGCGAGTATCGACTAAGTGTCGCTTCCCCGCATTTTTTTTTTTGAAATACCATTTTTTTTAAGACATGAGGGTCATAAGTTTTGACCTAAAACCATTTTGGCGGTAAAAGGCAGGGTGGACTAGGGTGGAAATCCCTGAATCCGGATTTTGTTTCAAACCATGAATTTTGGGTTCAAGGGTTGAAAATTTTGGTCAAGTTAGGGAAAGGTTCCTAAACTTGGATTTTTGAACAATGAAATGATGGAAGTAAGCATTGTTTAAATTTCTAGAAATTTCAACATTTGATATGAAAATTCTAAAAAAAGGTGGGTTTAGCGAGTGTGTACCTGGAAACCGATTTTGGCCGTACAGGCATTGCTCTTACCCAGTTGGGTAAGTCTTTAAGGGTAGTACCGCTTTAAGAACTTGCCGTTGATGGGCAGCATACATCTGTCACCTTCCATGTTTAGGAGTGCGTATGCGCCGTTGGAGAAAACCTTGTCGATGACGTAGGGTCCCTCCCATTTTGGCTCAAATTTGCCTTTGGACTTGTGAGCGAAGACCATTGGTCTTTTTACCGTAAGAACTAAGTCACCCTTTTTGTAGGCGCGTTGCTTGACCTTTTTGTCGAAAGATCCTGCCATGCGTGCTTGGTAAAGTTCAATGCTTTGTTGAGCTTCGAGCCGTCTCTCATCGAGATTGTCCAGCTCTGACATTGCTTTCTTGAGTCATGTCATTTTGCAAGGATACCCTCAAGTAAGGAATTTGTACTTCCAAGGGCACGACAGCTTCGCATCCATAGACCAAGGAGAATGGTGTGCTATGGGTTGGTCCTCGAACGGTGGTTCGATAGGCCCACAAAGCTTCAGACATTTTGTCGCTCCAGTCTCTTTTGTGATTAGAGACCATTTTTTTGAGGATTTTGCAGAGTGTCTTGTTGAAAGCTTCTGCTAACCCGTTTGCTGCCGGATTGTATGGAGTCGAAGGACAGCTTTGGATTTTGTATTTGTCGCAGAACCTGTAGAATCGATGATCCCGGAACTGTGGTCCGTTATCATGGACGAATCTTTTGGGTATGCCGAAACGACAAATGATGTTGGTGCGTAGGAACTGAAGGACTGATGAGGTCTTCATTTCGTTAAACGCAAATGCTTCTGACCACTTGGAGAAGTAATCCGTAGCGGCGAAGATGAAGCGATGACCTTTGCTTGAAGGGGGAGAAATAGGACCTATAATGTCCATACCCCAGGCTTCGAAAGGCCATGAGATCGCTGTAGGATGCAGCCATTCTGGAGGCATGTGAATGTAATCTCCATGAACTTGGCATTGTTGGCAGCGTTTAGCAAATTGCATTGCGTCAGCTACCATGGTAGGCCAGTAATATCCTAACCTTTTTATCTGATCATAGAGCTTAGGTCCAGCCTGATGAGCTCCACAAAGACCAGCATGAACTTCTTTGAGTGTTTCTTCAGCCTCTTGTTGTGACAAGCAGCATAGAAGTACTCCGTTGAAAGATTTTCTGTAAAGGATTTTTGTAGGAATATCCAAATGAAAGCTTGGGGTTCGCCTTTGGATGCTTACCCGTTCTTTTGGATCTTTAGGTAGGATTCCGAACATAATGTAATCAATGAACGGATCCCTCCAGCCGCCGATTGAAGTTTGAAGGATTGAAATCCGACTTCCAACCACTTGGTGGCATTCAGCAACTGCTTGGTGTGTGTTAAGAGGAGGAAGGATTCTTCTTTCGCACACTGTGATTTGCATGTTTTCTCCTTCTTGGATTGCCATAGATGCGACAAGTCCAGCTAGGGCATCTGCACGTATGTTTTCACCTCTACGAATGTGGGTGATGTGACAGATGTCAAACTTTTGCAGAAGTGATTGTGCCTTGTTGTAGTAAGGCAGCATATCTGGCTTCCTGACTTCAAATTTCTGATTCATCTGGTTGACGATCAGTTGAGAGTCTCCAAAGACTTCCAGCATGGTGATACCGGATTCGATGGCGAGTTCCAATCCTAGGATCAGAGCTTGATATTCAGCTGCATTGTTTATGCATGGTTCCAGTAGTGAGAAAGCGTGTGGAATCATGTATTTGTCGGGGCTAACAAAGAGGATGCCAACTCCCGAGATCAGCTGTCTTTTTTCATTTTTCTTGGTTGCACCGTCAAAGCACATGTCCTAGGAGGCACTTTGTGAGAAAGTCTCCACATTGTAGACTGGTTCATCTGGGAGATCATCTCTGAGTGGAGAATCTTTAGGCAATGGATGCTCTGCAAGGAAGTCTGCTAGAGCTTGCCCTTTGATTGCCTTTTGTGGTACATACCTAATATCAAATTATGACAGAAGGATGGACCATTTTGCCAGTTGAGCATTGAGAGAACCTGCCTTTGTGACGAGGACCTTCAAGAGGTTGACCTTCGAGACCAGGTATACTGTGTTGGAAAGCAAGTAGTGACGCAGCTTTTGTACGGCGAACATCACTGCAAGACATTCTTTTTCGACTGGAGAGTAGCGATGCTCTGCACCTACTAGCATGCGGCTGAGGTAATATAGAGCAGCTTCTTTTCTTTGATCATGTTCTTGCGCAAGCAGAGCTCCCAAAGAGTGATCAAGGGCTTTTGTGTACAAGATAAATGGTTTTCCAGTGGTAGGAGCAGCTAACACTAGAAGTTTTGTCAGGTATGACTTGATGTCTTGGAAAGCAGCTTCACAGTCAGCATCCCAGACAAAGTTTACACCTTTTTTCATCAACCGGGAGAATGGACGGCATTTCCCCGAAAGATTGGAGATGAACCGTCTGATGTAGGCCAATCTCCCTTGAAGCCCTTTGAGTTCTCTCAAGGTCCTTGGAGAGGGCATTTCTAGAATGGCTTTGACTTTTATAGGGTCAAGCTCTATTCCAGCTTTCCAAACTAAGAATCCGAGGAACTTACCCAACGAGACGCCGAAGAAGCATTTCAAAGGAGTCATTCGCAGTTTGTGTTTGCGAAGCCGGAGGAAGACTTCTCGAAGGTCTTCGAGATGATCTTCTTTTCTTTTACTTTTGACGGCGAGGTCATCAACGTAACATTCAACCGTCTTGTGCTGCATATCTTGGAATATTTTCATCATAGCCCTCTGATATGTAGCACCAGCATTTTTCAGACCAAATGGCATGACAGTGTAACAATACACGCCAAATGGGGTCCGAAAAGATGTATGTTTTTCATCTTCAGGATGCATCTTTATCTGATTGTAGCCAGAGAAATCATCCATGAATGTCATTCGCTTGAATCCACAGGTATTATCAATCATTACCTCTGGTATGGGGAGCGGAAATTCATCTTTTGGGCATGCGCCATTCAGGTCTCTATAGTCAATACAGACCCTGATCTGCCCGTTTTTCTTTGTCATGGGGACAATGTTGGCCAACCATTCAGGATGTTGTTCCTCACGGATGAAGCCGACGCTTTTGAGTTTTTGAACTTCTTGTTTAATTTTATTCATCACATCTGGACGGAATCTTCTTTGGCCTTGCTTGACAGGCATGATGTCTTCTTGAAGATTGAGTTTGTGGACCGCTATTTTGGGGTCTAAGCCAGGCATTTCGGCGTAAGACCATGCAAAGCAATCAACGAACTCACGAAGAAAGGCGATATACTCGGGTAACTCATCATCCTTTATATTCTTGCTTATGAATACAGGACGTGGGTTATCTGGTGTTCCCAAGTCTATCTTTTGAACAGGGTCTTCTGTTGGAAGGTTCGAAGGTGGTTCCTCCACAATATTTTCGGAGGCTTCCAGCTCAACGAAACCTTCTGGGGTTTCAAGGGCATTTCCAGACCAAGGCTTTGTTCCTTTCCACGGGTCTTCTTGATCGGTAATTTTCCCAAGGCTTGCTATGAGATGATCCCAATCGCCTGTTGAAACCGGGTCGAAGTAGGCTACTTCTTTTGGAGATGAGGGTTCTTCTGGGTCAGAAGACCACACGTCTGTGCCATCGGACAACTCCTCTTCATTTTCGGAGAAATCGTGCCAATTGGATGAGCTTCCTGGATCTTTGTCAAGTGACTCATCAAAGAGATATCCAGGGAGATCGATATCTTCATGGACTTGAGATGTTGAGGCTTGGTCAGTATATTGACTTTTAAGCCTTTGTGTCAACTGTCTCAGGGGAGTGTCGGGATCATACCCTAACCCGTGTGAAGACTTTTCTACATAGCCGTAGAGTCTCCAATCTTCCAGCCGGCTTTTGGTCAAGACGGGCCCCAATGGCGTGAGAATACCGCACCCTTCTCCCAAACCGATTGGGTTTTGAGCGTCATAGCCCATTTTCTTCATAATAGCTTGTGCCAGAGAACTATATAAGGATAGTTGAGTCATACCTTCATTTTGGAAAGGTTCAAGCATGGAGTTTGATGAAGAAGCATCCGATCTATGGAAGAAGATCGGCTTTTCCTTTGCTGAAGTTGCTGGAACAAAGAGGAAGCTGACGTAGGATCTTTTATGTCAGAAGTTGTCTCCATTGGAGTAAGAGCAGGCTGAACTTGATGAGTGTCAGCTTGGCTTGACGATGTGTCGTCTTCTGGTTCTGAATCCGAATCCGTGTCTTGCATGATAAACACGAAAGAGACAACAAATTTGCCCCCAGGCTTTTGCTTTACCTTCTTCACTTTAGTTGTGATGACCAAAGGTTTTAAAGGTTTGAGGGAGATGATGAAGGGAGTTTGAATGCTCTCTTCGGGTTTACTGGATGATTTGTTTTCTTCTGGCGATTGTTGAGGAGCCTTGCCTTTATCTTTCTGGAGATTTTTGGCAAAGGATGCTGTGCGCTTCTCCTCTTCTTCTTTTTCACCTTCATACATTTGTGAGTCTGCGAAGTAGACTTCTTTACCTTTGAAGGGTTTTTTATCCGCAAAGACTCGATGTATCTTGCCGTCGTCGCCAACAAACTTGATGCATTGATGTAAAGTTGAAGGGACAACACCATTCTTGTGGATCCAAGGGCGTCCGAGAAGGATGTTGTAGCATGAAGGGGTTTTTATTGCATACACTGTGACCTCAGAAATAAGATCACCGATTTGCAACTTGAACCTGATTTTGCCGATAGGCCTTTGAGTACTCCCATCGTATCCAAAAATAGATACAGATATGTGGCTCAGTTTGCTGGGTGGGATGCCCAACTCTTCGAGAGCCGATGTGTTGATGAGGTTGAGTGCAGAACCTGGGTCGATCTGAACTCTGTGCATAGGCATTTCCTTGATGTACCCTATGAAGTACAGGGGTCGGTTGTGCCTGGTTTCGCCAAGTAAGAGGTCGTCCTTTGTGAAGGCGATGGTTACACTGGCTGCTTTTTTAACCGAGAGGCATTCAATGCATGATCCCTCAGTTTTCTTCTTTTCTCCCTTTGAGGAAGCTTCTGAGTTTTTTATCCGGTAATCCATTTCAATTTGGAGGACTTGCGGGGCATGTTTGTCGACATCCTCATTCAGCTTTTGTAATTCTGAGATGAGATTATCACGAGTGTGTGGAGACATTCGCAACAAATCCAGGATGTGCAGACGTGCAGGTATGTGCTTGAAGTGTTCAATCAAGTCATACTTGAAAGCCTCCTTAGGGCCTGCATGTTCATCATTGTTGCCACTAGGGGCACTTACAACATCTTTTCCCGAAGGATTTACATATGTAAAAGAAGATTAGTTGTAATTTTTGTGGTAGTCCCAGCCAGAGCGGGTGCCTCTACCAACTTCAAGAGCTTCTTGAGAAGGGTCTTTGTTTGGAAGATTGTCTTCAGGATCAAGAGGCTGTCGTTTTTCGTTTGCTGAGGATGTATCAGCAGCAGAGTTGCCATCCTCAGTGATTGTGTTGCACGGAGCATTTTTCGGGAATAAGTCCTGAACAGCATCCAGCAACCTTTCTTCTTCGTTGACGAATTCATCGTCCCATGCATCAATAGCTAAGAATTCTTCAGTCTGGAAGGGTGTGAACTTTGAAGTCACAGTCTCAGGAGAAGAAACCTGAGAGGGTATCATCTCAGTGAAAGTCACGTGAGATGAGGTGGCTCCAGAAGATACATTGCTAGGAGTCGCCGGTGTGTAAGTGCTCTCATCAGACGATGCTTCGGAAGAGCTATAATCCCGAATTATCAGATTACAGGAAGCTCTGACGGGAGCGTTGCCAGATTGGAGTCAGACTCATCCTCGGATGTAAGAGGATCGTCTATCCAGCAATTTTCTCCATTTTCAGGAGTTAAGGGAGGATGTACCTGATGGTCTTCAGGGACTTCAGGCTCTGGATTGCGAGGAGGCTCGTTGACGCGGTCTTACTCTTGTTCTAGAGCGAGACGCTACAAGATCCTTGCATATTCTTCAAGATCAGGCATGGGAGCCAAATCTTCTTCTTCATCAACTCTTTGTGGCTCAACATGGTTGATTTCCACTGGAGCAATGAGAGGTGTTAGGTTAGCAGCATTTTCTTGTACAGCCTCTTGGTCTTCTTCATCATCAGACCAGGATCCTTGTGGCTGTAGGGGGTTATACCAGATTACTGGCATAAGATGATTATCAGGAACCCATTCTTCATCGGAGAGATATTCTCCTGTTTCAAGGGACTCCTCCCACTCGTCTGTATAGTTGGATTCGAATCCATCATCGGTGTCGCTGGACTCATATCCATCGATGGAGAATCCAACTACCGAATTGCAAGAGTATGATGCCTCCTGCATGGCTTCTTTGAATTGAGGTGGCATGAAATCACTAAGAGTGAATTTTCTTACCCCCTTTGAAGTCTCTGGAAGGGATGTTTTTGTTGCCTTCCAGTGAAGCGGTAGAGGAAGCATCTGCCTTTTCTTTGACTTCTTGTTTTGGCTGGGTCTTCTCTTGTCGTTTGAGCTTGAGGAGATGTTTCCTAGCCTGCCTTTGCTGCTGAACTGTAGGCTTTGTTTTCACGACCTCCCAATTTTCATCTTCCAGGAGATCGGGATGTACCCATATGGGTTGTCCGTCTAGTGTCGGGTAAGGAACCAGTTCCTCGGACGCTTGGATTGAATTTATCACCTTGAAGGAAGTAGTGATCTTCTTCTTCGGTGATTTTGATGTTTGTCCACATGTCACCATGTTGACGGAGGCAGACCCATAGTTTTTGTCAAAGGTGATGACTCCATTTTTCCACATCTCGTTTATTTTCTCCCTCACAACGAAGCATTGATTGAGAGGATGCGAGATCATCTGGTGATATGGACGGTACCGAGGATCGTTGGTTTTGCCAACATCACCCGGTCTTTTTGGTTCGGGCAAGGTGAGCTTGTCGTTTGCCACAAGAGCCCCGAAGATTTCATCAACATCTTCATCAAATGGGTATTTCTTCTCTACTCGTTCTTTGAAGGCATTAGAGAGTTCAGGTCTCTTACCGGCAGCTTTGTTTTCAGCTTTCTTTGGTGGCTAAGGAGCTGACTTGGTCTGTACATTGAGGACCTCTTTCTTCTTTGGTTTAGAGGTTGCAACGTCGGTTGGCTCTTTTCTTGATGATTTCTGACTGTTGAGGTCTTTAATCACCGTTTCAGCTTCCATGGAAGCTTCTAGGAGTTCTCCCAGGTTTTTTGATTTGTTGCCGATGATCATGGAGCGGATTCTAGCTCTCATGTTGTTTCGGCAGATGTCGACTAGCGACGCTTATGGCAATACATCAGAGCATTTGTATGCCATTGCTTTCCACTTATGAATGAAGTCATATGTTGACTCATTCTCCCCATGTTTTAGGCTGCACAGCTGAACCATAGTAGCGAGATGATCCTCACCTTTGAAGTGAGTCAGGAAGCGTGTCTCTAGCATGGCCTGGTTTTGGATGGAGTCCACCGGCAGAGTGGAGTACCAATCGAAGGCCGTACCTTTTAGGGTACTTGCAAAGAGGCGGATCTTGAGTGCATCTTGATCCGCGATAGCTCCCGTCAGGATCTTGAAGTGGATGATGTGCTGTCTGGCTGATCCTTTCCCCATATATGTTTGGAGAGTAGGATGCTTGAATTTGGTGGGGAACGGGACCGAGTCCATCCATAAGGGATATGGTGGCTTGATCCCATGCTCCTTGAGTATATCCTCTTCTTTTGCTTTGGCGAGGATACTGTCTACGTCCTTTTTGGTAAAGGCGCGTGACTCATTTTCTTCTCCATTTACCTCATCGTCTTGATGATTCGGAGGAGGTTCATTGTTCGCCTGATTTTGAAAGGCGAGGAGAAGGTTTTCCATCAGAGTTTCAATCCTTTGTTGGCCTTGTTCCAAATGCTGGATGCGGGTGATTGCATCATCTTGAGGTGGATTAAAGGGTGGTGGCTCAGAATTTGTAGCCAGGACGTTCATCCTTCGGGATTCGAACGAAGAAACTATTCGGGTGACTGAGTTAGGGCTCATTCTGTTTGAAGAAGAGCTTGATGAAGGATCACTCTGCCGTCCTTTGCTTGAAGGAGCAGGGGATTCTTCTGAATGTCTTCTTGTCCTGGAGACGCTGCGGGTCATCGGACGTCGGACATGGATTTTTGTTGCTGACTTTTGGCGTCTTCTAGTTTTTCCAACCATATGGATGGTAGCAACTTGGTTGGGTCTATCTTTTCAACCGATTTGGGAGAGACTTTAAGTGTAGGAGGCTGGGTCCTTTACTTCTCTAGTCTCTTTTGCCGATACGACGCGCGGCGACGTATACGACGAGCAACTTAAGCTTCGGTCAGCTCTGGCTGGGCTTTGACGATGAAGGATGTGCTCCCTCGGGCGCAGCAGCCGAGCCTGTCTTCTTTGTAGCTGGGCAAGGACAGGATGCGAACCCTGTCCTTCGCCTGTTGCAGCGAAGCTTTGAATTTTTGAAGTTCGGCCCCTGTAGAGATGAAGGGTCGAACTGCAGGTTTGTAGGCCTTAGCAGGTGCTTGCAGAGGCCTTGTGATGCATGACTTGATTTTGGGCTTGTAGGAACAAGCCGGCTCATGCTGGTTTGACTTGGGAGTCAGGTTGGAGATGGGTCTCTCCTCTTTCATGTAAGCAAGAGGGTAGAACTGGCTCTCCTTGAGTGGGGCCAGGAATGCTGGCTTAGTGGATGTTTGGGATCTTCTTTGTTTTGGTGAAGGTCTTGGGGACCAAGTCTTGGGATAGACCTGGTCGTTTGATGGTTGAGGCTTCGTGGGGCTACCACGGGCTTCGGGCCTTCTGGTGCTCGCCTTTGGTTTCACGGTAGTGACACGTTGAGAGGCGAGTTTCTGCTTCTCGGAAGGAGCAGCTTGTTCCTCGGGAAGTGGGAATGGTCCCAGCGTCCCAAAGACGATAGTCCGGGGAGTCGAGATCGACCCGGAGCTTAGAGAGTTGTTGAGGGAGTTGACGCCTCGATAGTTGATGGGGCGCTTGTAGGTGCGCGTAGTTTACTTCTGTTGAAGCATGAGTTGGTGCTTGCTCTCATCGAAAGTAATGGTAAGTGATGCTGCCATTGTTAGTTTTCGAAAATTTTCTAAAACAAGACCACATCATTAGTAATCACAAGAATATAATGATCATAAATGGAAAGTTCTATGGTTTTGTCTTTTCAAATTGCTCGAGGAAGATGACCCAAGCAATATGAAGAAGGCAAAACGCCATAGAGGGTACAATTGTTCTGATCGCAAGTATGGTAAGCCCAGAATGAGCGTTCCAGTGACTGCTAGAAGCAATTGTGAACTTAAATTCGACTTATCGAGAAGCAGAGCTTACTCGAGGTAAGAAGAATATAAAGTTGGAGTTACAAATGTGCCGGTCGCAATACAGTAGACCCTGAAAGGGCGTACTAGTACCGCTAGACACAAATGTTTTGAGACCGCATCCATGAGATGAGATTCTCTGTTTTGAAAGGTCAAGATTGGATTCATCAAAGAGAGCAGATGGTATTCCGATCTGAACACGGGCTCAGCTATTTCCGCGAGCGCCAGTGCTCAGAAAGAAATGAACCATAATTTCTCGGATCTGAATTCAAAAATGACGAGTTTTTTTTTTTTTGAAAAGGCCAATATCGGGTTCATGAAAGAGAGCAAAAGGCACTCCAATCTGAACACGGGCTCAGCGATTTCTGCGAGCGCCAGTGCTCAGAAAGGAGAAGACCAAGATTTCTCCAATCTAAACCCAAAATGACGGAAATTTTTTTTTTGAAGATTTTTTTTAAATCTTTTTTTTATTTATTATTTATTTTATTTTTTTTAAGATTTTTTTTTGAAAATTTTTTTTATTTTTTATTTTTTTATTTTAAAATTTTTATTTTTAAAAATTTTATTTTTGAAAAAATTTATTTAAAAGACGAGAGAGTACACATAGGCCTCCTAATCCAGTCTTATGAAATCTTGATTGAAAGAATTGCCCCCAGGTAATGGTAGGATTACTTAATGAACCCGTTTGTAGGACCCTTGCCTAGAACAGTCAAGTTGTCTCCACACTCTGGACAAGGCTTTTCTTGAATCAACCATGATCAAAGAACGCAGTTGGTTTAACCTTAGTGGTCTATGTCTTTTTTTTATTTTTTTTATTTATATATATATATTTTTTTAGATCTTTAATGAACTCATCGAAAAGAAACGATGGCCCAAAATCTTAGTCGAACAGGCTTAACATTTCTACAAGCACGATGAACGATAGGAAAGGATCAAGGTTTCTCAATTTTGAATTCAAACCGAGAAATCTAATTTTTTGCTTTTTTTTTTATTTTATATATATATATTTTTAGATCTTTAATGAACTCATCGAAGAGAAACGATGGCCTAAAACCTTAGTCGAACAGGCTCAACATTTCTGCAAGCGCGATGAACGATAGGAAAGGATCAAGGTTTCTCAATTTTGAATCCAAAATGAAAAATCTGATTTTTTATTTTTTTTGTTTTTTTTTTAGATCTTTAATAAACTCATTGAAGAAAAACGATGGCCCAAAACCTTAGTCGAACAGGCTCAACATTTCTGCAAGCGTTATGAACGATAGGAAAGGATCAAGGTTTCTCAATTTTGAATCCAAAATGAAAATTCTGATTTTTTGTTTTTTTTATTTTTGAATAGAGAATGAGTGGAAATAAATTCAAAGAATTAGAAATTTTCAAAAAATCTCATCTCAATTTTTTTAGATACGGAATCCAACATAGGCCACCAATTAGAAAGTAGCCAAGGAATCGAGAAAAGAAATATAAGCAAGAGCAAAAGATATGATATGCAAATATTTCATTTCTAGCATCGTGTTCCCAAATGAACGGGTCCCACCGGGTGGAGCCAGCTTGATGGGCCGCGCTCCTGCCTGGTTCTACCGAGGTCGGCGGACGTGGGAGTCCGTTGGGTCCGACCCTTTTGTAACCGGGGGGCAAGGGCGTGCATCAACATTTCTTTTGTGTGGGTGTGCCAGATTTTCTATTTTACTTGGAATTGCAAGTGGTGATCCGGAGATCAACCTTCGCAAGTAAAAAGGAAATCAACTTCTTTCAAGTTTTCCATTGCACATATATTTAAGAAAAGAGACATTTTCTTGATTTGCCGGGAAAGGCGATTTTTTTTGCATTTATAGCCGATTTTGGCGTTTATAGCCGATTTTTGGCGTTTATAGCCGATTTTGGCGTTTATAACCGATTTACAATACTTATCAATAATGAAAGACAAGAGTTGTAATTTTTGTCTCTTTAAAAAAAATACAAACTACAATGAAAAGCAAGAAAAGGAGGATCTAACTTCTCAGGAGATTGTGGGGGACCCGTTCAGATTGACGGTCGCAAGCCATATGTGGACTTTGCCATCATCCATGCAGATGAGAACAGAGGATGCTATTAATTCGCTTGGCTTGGCTATAACCTCAGGTTTTTTGAGAACAAAGACCAAAAAGAGGTCCTATGTTCAATAAAAAGCCGAGTAGACGGGCTGAAAAGCCATGTCTAAGCCATTGGAGGCAGAAGGAGAAGGCAAGGACCTTGGGGGGGGTACCCCCCCAAGGGACTTTTGTCACCTTGTAGCGGTGGTCGGTGTAGAACTTTCGCAGAGTTTTCTCTCTTTTCCTTCTCTGAATTTCTGTGCTTTGTCCGTGTCTCTCTTTTTCTGTCTGTCTCCATTTCTTCTTGGAGAGCTCTCCTATTTATAGGCTTTTAGGTAGCCATTTAGGAGGGTTTATGAGCCTTAATTGTCGAAAAGCTACATAAAGGGCGGAGTTACAAGATTGGATCTTTATTTTGTAACTCCTTTTTCTTGGCTTCTGATTGGCCGGAGTAGATTGAGGGCATTTAATCGCCTTTAATCGCCATGATGGGAGGAGTTTCATGGGTTAAATGCCATGAATCTCTTGACTTGTAACTCCCGGATGCTTGCTTCTGATTGGTCCGTCCAAAGAAATGGATTAATGACTGTAATAAAGCTAGTCAATTATTCGCATTAAGTGGTCGCCGAGCAGTGGAAGAGTCGCGGGCCATGCCGCGTCTTTTGGGATTCTTCTGACGATGATCATCGATGGATCTTCATGTAGATCGACATCGGATAACCATGTAACTTCAGGTGTTGGTTGCCAACAGCGGGTCGGTGCCATCTGTCCTGTCGATTTCTTGATCGGTCGGGTAGAAAGCATACTTTTTTTTCGTTGACCAGTTGGCGATTTGATTTCGATACTCTTGATGATTAACCCGTGTTTTTGACGGATGTCAGAGGATTTGGTGTCTCAAAAGTATGAATTTTGGAAAATACCAGAGGCCCGACGCTTCGAATCGTGAAAAAAACGGCGAAAAACGGGGTTTCCGGGGCCCACCGGGCGATCCCGGGCCCCAGGGTCGCAGGCCCCTGGGGGGTTTTCCCCCATTTGTCCCGTTTTGTGTCCGTTTTTGTTGTTTTTCGATTCTTTTTTCTTCTGTATTTTTTCTTGAAATTTTTTATCATTTATTGGGCTGATTTTCCTGTAGAAAATCTGATGAGAATCCTTGCATTTTATTTTGCAAAGTTTCCAATTTTTCGAGAAAGCCGAAGACTTTGTCGCGCAGAGCTGCCGATTTTCCGTCAGAAGCTGAAAATGGGTCAAACGATGTCGGAATGATCTGAAATTTGGGGTGAAGCCTGCTGAGCAATAAATAAGACCAACCATAGGCTTTTGTTTGAGTTTTGAAGCCGTTTGGGGTCCTATCACCAGTAGACTTGCTTTTGTCGCGATGAAGATGTCGCGGCTTGATGTGCGGTCAACCGATGTCTGATTGACTTGAAATTTGACAGAGAACCTATTGGAGTCATTTTAAGTTGATCCATAGGCTCCATCTTGGAAACCATGATCCCGGGGAGCTTCGCTGTCGAGAGGCCTGATTTGGCTTCCGAGCGTCAAAGTATGGTCAAATGTTGTCGAAATGACCTGAAATTTGACGTGTAGCCCTTTGTAAGCATTTTGAAGCCGTCCAAGTGCTCTATCTGATGAGTGATGGCCTCGGTGGTTCTCACCGCCGAGAGGCTTGATTTAGCTATTCGAGGGTTGATGTAGGGTCAAACGTTGTCGGTTTGACTCGGAACTTGACGTAAAGCCTTTTGGATGTATTTTGAGACCATCCATCGGCTCTGATCGAAGATTTGGTGTCTCCAATGCTTTCGTCGCCAGGAGCTCCTTTTCAGCTGCCGGAGAAGCAAAGTTAGGCCAAATGATTTTGAAATGGCCCGAAACTTCTTGTGTACTCCTCTTTTGGCTGTCTTGAAGGATCTTGCAGTTTTTGTTTGATTCTGATAAGATTTGATTTTTTGGAAGTAGCATTGCCTATTTATGGCAGGTTGCGACTTCATGTAGCTCTTTGGATCTTGAAGAGGCAAAGTGACATTTTTGGTGTCAACAGAGGGAGTAAAGCAGCAAAAGGAGAAGATCAGTTGTTTGTTGCTGGAATTAGAGGCGGCAAAGGAGGCGCAAGGACGCCCCCAAGTCCGAAGGATGCTCGGAAATCGCTCATGAATCCCGGAGAATGGAGCGCCGAAGTAGCATGGGTGTGTGGGGGCCCAAAAGTCACCATTCTGAATCAAAATTTAGGGGATCCGACCTAAGGCCAGAGCAAGAGATGAAGGAAGTAGGACTTCAAGCTCCTGACCAAGGAGGGAGGAGAATGAAGTCCAAACACAGGGCGCCAAAAATGGAGCGGTTCCAAGAAAGGAAATTATTATGTGGGCGCTTGCCGAGGAAGACGTACAAGTCCTCATCAAGAAGGCATTAGCAAATCAGAGACCCCATCAAGAGACTGTGGCCCGAGCAAGGTATGTGGGAAGTGCACAGAATACCTCCCTTCTCAAAGGAGATAGAAAAAGAAGATCCACCTCGGCGGTTCTCAACCCCCAAGCTAAGGATCTTTGATGGCACTTCTGATCCTGCTGACCACGTTCAGCACTACCAACATTCCATGGCACTTTGGATCGGAAATGAGTCTCTAATGTGCAAGGTCTTCCCCTCAGGTTTAGGGGATCTAGCCTTGAAATTGTTTTCCCACTTTAAGCCAAGATCAATAAACAACTTTCGGGAGTTTGCAGGGTCTTTTGTCACCCGTTTTGTCATAAACTCCAAGCAGCTAAAGGATGTTGGAGCATTGTTGTCTCTTAAAAAGAAAAGCTCGAAGAGCCTGAAGGAGTTTAGTGCTCGTTACTAGCGCCTCTATAATGAGGTGGAGGGAAGTAATGAACAAGTAGCGGTGCCTACCTTCAAGCTAGGGCTACCAAAAGAGAGTCCAAAGGCTGAGCTTAGATCAACTGAGTGAATATCTATACCGACTCAAAAAAATAAAGAAGGTCTGTGTCTGTCTAGGCTTTGCCTTGCATGAACAAGGTCCTAACAAAGTCCCTAAGAGGTTTAAGTACCTAATTCAATCCATGGATCACAATCCAGGTCCAAGTCAAATCATTGAATCCATACCAATGCTCACCAAATACTTGGCCTCGTCTATAACAGTCCAAATGAAGTGATAAGTCCATGTCTAATGATATACAGTCCATTTACATTCATAATGAGTTACAGGTCCATAAAATCCAACATCTCCAATCTAAGGTAACCCACATCCAAACTTAGGCCATAAAAGGGCCCGCCTAGTAATAAACACGGGTCAGTGCTCACCCAATCGTACCACCAGGTCACCTCTAAGTAGTCCTAGGTTCAGGTCATCCATTTTTCATTTAATTAATAGGCATAAGCAACAGTAAGGACAATAGAGTGACAGTGACAGCATAAATGAGATAAATCTCAAGTATAAGAAGCAAAGGGGAGATATCAACAGTCCAACCTAAGTAATTGGTCCACTTTCAGGTCCAGGTCCATCTTTGGTAATTCGATCTTTAAATAAAATCTCAAAAGCTAATGGATACTGTGTTTGTTGCTCCAGAAGTTACGAGCATCATTGATAACATATAAAGGTCGAATCATCTTAGATTACATAACTTAGACCCTAATTAGTGGGCCCCACGAATCAAGGTTGAGCCACACCATTGACTTGTACTTGGCACATCAAAAAAAGTCCATTTGGATGGTCAATGGGCCTCACAAACGATCACAACATTAGATACCAAACCTGGGAATGATCACTATACACAGTGTGCTCGGTTGACCCCCTGGCCTGGACGATCGACCTGGCACACTGGGATCAGAGAAACAAAAACCCTACAGGCAAGGCCTGATTTTCTAGAAATCTCTATGTGCTCGGTCGACCTCCTGGCCTGGTCAGTTGACCGCGCACACTGGAGATTTTGGTTAAAGGGAGTCCCAGGTTCCAGCCTCTTGTTCCTGGAATTCATGTGTTATCGATCACCTAGCACAGAGCTCAATCAACCTAGCTCAGACCTCGGTCACCTAGGTTAGAGCTCGGTCACCTACACTGAGCTCAGTCAACCTAAACTGAGCTCGGTCAACCTGGCACCGAGCTCGGTCAACCTGCACTGATCTTGGTCAACCTACAATGAACTTGGTCAACCTACACCGAGCTCAGTCAACTTGGTACATTGGCCTGTTGCAAATTCCAAAATTTCTGGATTTCATCATTTTCATTCCAGTTTCCACCCAATTCCATCCAATCTCGTCCAATCACTACATAAACATCCAGAAACATGAAAAGCACTACAATATACATCCAACCATCCAATCCATGAGCCATTGATCTTGCAAATGAGATCAACCCATCCATCAATGGCCAAAATTCCAAGAAAACAAGCTCAAGGGTAGATCTATCAATTCTAACATGATTTAAATAGAAATTTACAGGATTAATAACCGTAAGCATGCATTCTATATTAAGTAAGCATATTGCACTTGCCTCTAATCAATTGGTAAGAAGGTAGAACGAGAAAAGAAAGATCCAAGCTCCAATATCAAAAATCAATCTCTAAGGTCTCCACTCACAAAACCAGCCCAAAATCTCAGATCTAATGAGATCTCTAACACCTAACCCAAATCCATAAGAGAATTGCTGAGGAAGGAGATCTAGAGAGAGAAAGAGAGAATTCTATGGGAATTGAACTAGAAATGGGGGGTACATACCTTGATAAGAAGAAGAGGAAGAGATTAGCAAGATGGAGATAGAAATCCTTATAATAAGTTGTAGTTGTAGTAGGTCTTCTTCTTCTTAGAGTTCTAGAGACAGAAAGAGTAGGAGATGGGAGAATTGGAGGGAATTTGGGAGAGAGTTGGAGGGAAATGAGGGAAGAAGAGAGAAAAGAGATGGAAATGAGTTGAGAGGAGTAGTAGCCAATGTATGGCATGGGAGGGGTTTGTTATATAGGTTATGATGGGTGGCTAGGTACTAAAATACTCTTTTAGTTTGAATAGGATTAGGGTTAGGGCCATGGGTAGTTTGATCTTTAGGTAAGGTTCTAAAAGATTCTCTAGTGGATACCCCCCTATAATAATTACTAATATCTAGCTAGGGCCTCTAACAAACTAATTAACTCTAAGAAATTATAAAAGACACCCTAATGACCATATTAATTACATAACTAAACTAATCTAACTAAAACCTAGGAAAATGCATAACTACACTTACTAAACCCCAAAATTAGTATAATTAACTATACTTAGGCTAAAATATAGTATTCAAATTCAAATTGAGGGCCCACAAGGGGTGGGGCCTCACAACAGCCTTTGAGGGGATATATACGGTCTTCAATGATCCAATATACAGGATCCTAACGCAAATTAAAGACAAATCCTTCTTTAAAAGGCCTCCGAAGATGGTGAGCGACCCCGGATGCCAAAATCCCAACCTCTGGTGCTCTTACCACTGCGAGAACGGCCATTTAACAGAAAGTTGTCGAATGCTCAAACAGCATCTGGAAGACCAAGTCAAGGAAGGGCATCTGAAATATTATGTAGAAGACATGCACTCTAAGAAGAGCAGGGGGAGCTCAGATCGGAAGGAGATAAAAAAAGTTACAAATGAAGAGGGACTTGTTGAGGTAATAGATGTGGTGCATGGGGCGATTAATCCGGCAGAAGTGATGACCCCACTCTGTCAGGACCTAAAGAAAGATGGCTGCACACTTGAAAGAGGTGTATCAGATTGGTGCCGAACCATGCTTGGTCAACAAATTTGGGCATGGCAAGATGGAGATTTCGTTCTCTGATGAGGACCTACGAGATGTGGTTAAGCCCCACAACGATGCCCTCGTACTAACTCTATGAGTACAGGAGTATGATGTCCGAAGAATGCTCATAGATCCGGGAAGCTCCTCGGAAATAATGTACGCCAGGCTATTCGATAGGCTCGGCCTAAAGCACTCATATCTAAAGCCGACCTCAATACCCCTATTTGGATTCAGCGGCCAAGCTGTGCAACCCATGGGCGTTATAACCATGCAGGTCGGCGCAGGTCCTGTTCGCTTAGACGTGGAATTCGTAGTGATAGATATGCCATTTCCCTATTACGCCATTATGGGGCGGACATGGATTCATTGCATGAGGGTGGTGCCGTCAACCTATCACCAAAGGCTACGCTCCCCAACACTGATGGGGACCATGGAGATTAGAGGAGACCAGGCAGTTTCTAGAAGCTGTTTTATCGCGGCAATAAAAGGAAAGGCAAAAAAGGCAGATGATGAGGATTTATGTCCGGGCAGGAATGCCGACCTCAAATAGCAATCACAGTCAGGTCGGATGGAAAAAGGAGAGCCATGTGCCGACCTGACCAACCCAACAATTGAGGAGCTGAAAAGAATTGTAGTGCATGGAGGGGATCCGAAAAGATACTGGATGATCGGGGCGTCAATGATCGAAGAAGAACAAGAGAGCTTGACTTGACTCCTCAATCAAAGTTCCGATGTTTTTTCTTAGACTCTGTACGAGATGCCGGGGGTCGATCCAGAGGTTAGTAGTCACAATCTAGGCGTGGACCCAAGGGCAAAGCCTGTAACGCAAAAATAGAGAAAACTTGCGCCCGAGCGCCGAATAGTGGTTTGTGAAGAGGTTGACAAGTTGTTAGAGGCATATGCAATCCGAGAGGTCCATTACCCGGAATGGTTATCCAATATGGTGGTCGTACCGAAGAAGGACAAAAAATGGAGGGTGTGTGTGGACTTTACCAATCTAAACAAAGTCTATCCCAAAAATTGATCGGTTGGTGGACTCCATAGCAGGCCAAGAGCGAATGAGCTTTTTGGATGCATACCGAAGGTACAACCAAATTGCAATGGAGGTGGCCGACCAGGAGAAAACAGCATTCATAACACCAAAAGGCACCTATTGATACAAACGAATGCCCTTTGGACTTAAGAATGTGGTGGCCACATACCAAAGGCTGGTAGCAAAGATATTCCAAGATCTGATCGGGAAAACGGTAAAAGCCTATATTGATGATATGGTAGTTAAGAGTAAGGAAAAGACTACGCATGAACAAGATTTGCGATCGATCTTTAGTATCCTACGAAGGTATAAGCTCAGGCTAAACACTTCAAAATATTCATTTGGCGTCAGCTCGGGGAAATTCTTAGGATACATTGTAACCCAAAGAAGAATCGAAGTAAATCCCAACCAAATTCAGGCAGTGTGAAAGATAGAATGACCCAGCTCGAGAAAGGAGGTGCAAAAGCTGACAGGTATGCTCGCAGCATTAAATCATTTTTTATCAAGGAGTTCAGATAAATGCCATCCAATACTCCTCGCTCTCAAAAAGAAGGCAAAGAAGATATGGGACGAGCAATGTGATGAGGCCCTAGCATAGATCAAATAGTATCTAAGCTCCCCACCTGTGCTTTCTATTCCTGGCCCAGGGGAAGAGCTGATTTTGTATCTAGCAGTTTCCAAATATGCGGTCAGTGCAGCCTTGATGAGAGATCAAGGAAAACAACACCTACCCATCTATTTTGTCAGTAAAACCTTGTTAGATACTGAGATAAGGTACCTACCATTAGAAAAGCTCGCCTTGGCATTGGTAAGCGCAGCTCCAAAGCTCATACACTATTTCTAAGCCCACACAATTAAGGTCCTGACTGAACAACCTTCAAGATCCATTCTGCAGAAGGCCGACCTATCTGGGAGGATGGTAAAATGGGCGATAGAGCTTGGCGAGCACGATATAAAAATAGCTCCAAGAAGTGTTGTAAAGGGCTAGGTGGTAGCTGATTTCATTGCTGAATTTACGCACAAAGAGGAACTGAAACAAGGAGAAAATCACTTGGGTACCGACGAAAAGTGCCTGCTATATGTGGATGGCGCATCCAATTGCCGAGGTTCCGGGGCTGGCATGGTATTCATCACACCAGAAATAATAATAATTGAAAGAGCTGTGACCCATTGGCTTTGCTGCGTCGAATAACGAGGCGGAGTATGAAGCCCTCCTATCAAGGCTCAGGACCACGAAAGAGCTTGGAATCAAAAGGATGACAGTTCACTGTGATTCGTAACTAGTTACTAATCAGCTCACTGGAGAATATGCAGCTCGCGACAACCGGATGGTCGCATACGTCGGGGAAGCACAACACTTAATCCAGGAGGTCGGAAATGTCAAAATCAAGCAAATTGGTCAAGAAGAGAATTCACATGCTGACCGCTTGGCCAGCCTAGCTACGGCGGTAAAATCCGAGCTAAGAAGAGAGGTTTTCATCGACTTCCAGTCATCGCCGAGCATAAGAAACCAGAGAATCATGTGTACTGAACAAGAGTCAGATGGTCCAAATTGGATGACACCAATAGCTGAATACCTGAAAAAGGGATCATTGCCAAAAGACGGAATAGAAAGCTGCAAGGTCAGAAGGAAGGCGGCTAGATTCTGGTTGTCACCGAAAAACAGGCTATACCGACGATCATACTCGGGACCATATTTACAATGTGTGAGCCCGACCAAGGTGGAAGACCTGTTGTGGGAAATCCATGAAGGATCCTGCAGTGAGCACATTAGACGACGGAGTTTCTCCCACCGAGCTAGTCACAAGGCTATCAATGGCCTTATATGTAGAAGGACGCTCTACAATTCGTACAAAAATGCGAGAGATGTCAACGCTTCGGCAGAGAGATTCATCAGCCTGCCGAGAAGCTGAACTCGATAATGAGCCCATGGTCGTTCGACAAGTGGGGGATTGATATCGTCGGCCCCATGCCGAGGTCGACAGGTAACTATCAATTCTTAGTTGTTGCCACTGATTACTTTACCAAGTGGGTAAAGGTCGAGCCCTGGCTCACATCGGGAAAGCAATGCCAAAACTTCGTATGGAAAAATATCATCTCCAGATTCGGAATACCAAGGGCATTGGTTACCGACAATGGGAAGCAATTCGAGGGGAAGGCGTTCAGGAACCTGTGCGAACAATATAGCATCAGGGATCATTTCTTAACCCCTGTTTACCCACAAAGTAATGGCTAAGCATAAAGCTCCAACAAGACCTTACTGGATGGCATAAAGAAGAGGTTGGACGAAGCAAAATGAAGATCGGTGAATGAGCTCCCTAGTGTCCTATGGGCATACAAGACGACTCCGAGGAGGTCAATTGGAGAAAAACTTTTCTCTTTTGCATACAGAATGGAAGCTGTAATTCCTCTAGAAATTGGGTTGCCGACCATGAGGATGGAGGCTTATGACCATGAACAGAATAAAGGGAGAATTGCTGAGCAGCTGGACATGATCGAAGAATGGAGAGAGCAAGCGCTTATCAAATTGGCTGCTTACCAGCAATAGCTAGTTCGGAGTTATCAGAAGAGGGTTCGTGTACTGACATTCAAAGTCGGAGATCTGGTTTAAGGAAAGTACTCCCGAACACCAAAGATCCTAGCCATGGCAAGCTCGAGCCGACTTGGGAAGGACCATACAAAGTGACTTCGGTTGGAGGAACATGAGCTTATCATCTGGAAAAACTTGAAGGAAAAGCGCTGGCAAGGCCGTCGAACATAGCAAATTTAAAGAAATTTTATTTTTGAGCAGTGTATCGCTGATGAGAATTATCTTCTTATGTTCTCGTGCCAAGAATGGAATTGAAGTTTTACCTTTGATCTTTGTGCCAAAGAATTCGGGTATCTTACATCTTATATATCGCATGTTAAAATTACCTCGCCAATATTCTTGTGCCAAGGATGAAGTCCCACCAAATTTGTATTAATTTGAGGATCCGTGACAGGGCATTCCCTATCAGGAACGACTTCGCAGAAATAAGGACAAGGCCTGGAAATTGAAGGGCAACTTAGGACCCACTACTTCATGCCGAAGGATAAAAACCTAACTGGGAAGAACCCAAACTAGGTGTGCTGCACCGATCTCCTTTTTAACTAATAGCTAGGCATGACGATGAAAGCATTACACAAAAAAAGAGAGTTCGGAAAGGACCGACAATGGTGGTACAAACACGTAGTAAAATATCAAAGAAAATAACATTTCATTTCATCAAAAAAACAACTGAGTTAGAAAAAGCCCATAGTCCGGGCAAACAGGTATTCCAAATACAAAAAGGGTTTCACGCCCATGGGTCGGGCACACTGGCTGACAGCATAGCCATACAACACCAAAAACAAAAGACTTTTTTCCAATCAACGAGACACGTCACTTAGGAACTTCGGAGACAGAGGGAAGAAGCTCGGCTGCAGGAGAGTGGCAATCATCCCCGTACACGCCAGAAGACGGAATAACATCGTCGTCCTGAATATTGGATTTGGGTTCAACAGGCGGCGGCGGTAGGGGAGCTTGCTCGGACAGATCTGCATATCTGGCCCAAAAAGGGGACTCTTTAGGGACCCCGACATCTCCAATAGCTACGTCATAACCTCGCTTAAATACGAGAGTCTTGATCTGCTCGACCTGCAATACGTCGTTTCAATCTCCTCAAACTGGGCATTCTTGGATTTCTCAACAGCTTCCTGAATCTCCTCTTCAGCCTTAGCCTGTCTGGAGCGAAGAGCTCCAAGCTCCATTTCAGTCGCATTAAGACGGCTCTTGATAGCGACCACCTGGGCTTCAGCAATCTGAGCGTTCTTGGAAAATAAATCAGCCTTGGACTCAGCCTAGCGCCAAGCAGCTTTGGCACTTGCTAGCTCCTTTTCTAAGTCCACCACGCGACAGTGAAGCTGCTTCAGGCAGTCGGCAGCGATAAAACATTTTTGAAGACCCTTAACACAAAGAAGGAAAATGGTTAGGATGGCATATTCAGAAAAAAAAATTAGAGAGAAAAAGAAATGAGAGAGAACTGATTAAAACCCAACATATCAAAAAACAGTGTTGGACCCCTGTGGATACAAGCTCGTCATTGGATAAGGCACTATGTACATTCATATCGGAAGGAAGAAGTGCAGATTTGCCCAGGATAAGTGCTAAAGACGGAGACCTAGCAACTCCCTCACCCAAGGATGGAGATCCAAGCGAAGCTTTCCAACCTAAGGAAGAGTTGGGCTGAGGGGGCAGTGGGGGCAAACTTTCTTCTGACCATGTGGAAGGGGAGTCAGTAACTTCGGCTGGCCGAACAGGATGCTCACTCACCTTTGGCTCACGAAAATTAGGATCAGGATTAGAGGCCGATTTTTTCCCAAGTATTAAAACAGGCCCAGAAAGGGGAGCCTTCCCAGTCCTGAAGCTGGAAGGTCGTCAAGGCTATCAAAGAGATTTCTTGGTCTGCATCGAAACATTGATGGAGATGGCCGGCTGGCATCAGAGAGGAAGAATTATCCGAAATATTTAAAATAGGAGTTTGTTGACGGTCGGCAGAAGATGAGGAATCGCTGGGAGGCATAGCACGCTTCGTTGATTTTTTAGCACTAGAAATCTCATTCCGAGCAGGAGGAGATTGATCTGAAGATGGAATGGGGCAAACAAATGTTGAGAAGCAGAGGATTGGGTGCTTGAAGTTTTACCCACCCGCAAAGACCGAGAATGCTTGATAGCTGGCACCTTCACCTTCTTCTTCTTAGAAGGGAGATCAGATGCCAGGGGTTCGTGCCCTGGTGGAAGTGCTAAGAAATTGTCATATGTATGAGTATACCCAAGCAGAATGTGAGCAGCTCGGCCCCAACCTTTCAGATAGGCAGGACCCTGAGTCTCAAGCACGCGACTTAGCTCTTCGGCTCAGACGAGAGATGAAGGGACACGGTTGATTGTAGCATCTAAAGATAAAAAAGAACAGAGGAGCAATTAGTAACAACAAAAATATATACAGAAGAAGTGAAGAACAAGAAAAGGAAGCTCCAAAGAGGGGGGAAATTCCAACTTGGCAAACCTAGGGATCGAGGAACCACATGGTTAATCCCACCCCAGATGGTTGGCGATTCCCAGTTTCCACTAACATTAAAGAAATCTCCTTTGCTAGATTTATTGGAGTCCGGAAAATAGTTGACAAGGAGTCTATTGGGATCCCTAGATTTCAAATAGAAAAGGGATTTGCTGCTGTCTAATGGGATCAACATATAACAGGACAAGATGTCATAAACACCTAGGCTTGTGCCAAGCTGCCTATTCAGTGTGGCGACCCCCATAATAATATGGAATAGGTTGGGAGAACAATGAGTAGGAAAAAGGATGGTTAGAGAAAGAAAGAGGACTAAGAGGGGATCAAGGGGAAACCTAACCCCTGATGGCTGGAAAGGGCATCCCATGCATCTTGGGAACCTGTCTAAAGGGACTCATCAGGCCGCAAGGCGCGGACCTGAACGTCTGAGGGGATGTTATATTTATCCCTAAAATCGGAAGTCCCCTCCGGAGTAAGGAGCAAATCTTTAAGGTTTCCCATTGAAGAAGACGAAAGCGAAGGAAGATGACACTTACCGCAGATTGGAGGAATAAGAGAGAGGAGAGGCAGAGCCCATAGACGAAGATTTGAAATGAGAGAGGAAGATAGAAGCTGAAGAAAGAGGAGGATGATTTATAGATTGACACATGACAGCTATCGACAGGCAAGCCATCCCGGTAAGGACGAGTGTTCGAAAAATATCTCAAGCCCCCCTATTCCCTCGGAAAGTGGAGAGGGAAAGGCTGGCTTAGGGGGCAATTGTGGGGGGAGATTTAAATTAGTGCGTGGGTCAAGCTTGGGTCAAGATCAACCCAACCTGACCCACTAATCCAGCTCAAACGGTCATGTGGAGTAAAGAGTCAATAACCGCCGGCGTGCAGTTACTGAGGAAGTAATTCTCGGATTCAAGGCGCCCCATGATCTAAGGTCTAGCAGTTACCAGATTATGGGGGAAAGGAAGAGAACGTGCGCAGGTGGTGGGAGAAAATCTAGGGAAACGGGAAACATATAAGGAAGAAGGAACAAAAGGAGAGGTATGTAATTTTTGAACCACAACTCGAATCAAAACTTAAACACAACCAAAAGCTAACTTAACCATCGAAGGATCCTCGGTCAGATAACCCGATTGAGTCTTCACAGTGATTTTCCAGTGATTCAGGGAAAGAGATTCGATACAAAAGCATAGGCAGGTCAACCTCGCCATCAACAAGCCGAGCTGACCTCCAGTTCTTTGTTTATTCAAAACCAGATCTTACAAGGAGAGTTTACAAATGGCACCATGTTGGACTAAACGCAAGTGCACAATCATATTATGGAATAGAAATTCTACATATTTACCAAGAAAAGAAACTCTCAAAAGCTGAAAATAGAGCAGGAACAAAATGACACAGAAACCATCAAAATACCTGCAAATAGCAGTAGCACAAGTACTGACCGAGCCTTAACCAAACAACCAAACAAAAATATTTAAAGTCATTACATCCCAAAGCAAATCCCGCATAAAACATAATAAATATTTAAAGTCATTACATCCCAAAGCAAATTAAAGCAGATAAGATGACCAAACAAGCAGCAACTTTACTCCAAACTACCATCACTCCAGAAGCAACTCCATATGGCATAGCACTTCAAATGGACTGCATGTTTGGGCAACAAACTAATAGGATTACTACCTAAATTTTAGTCCACAAAATAAGTCAACAACAAAATTAACAAGAATAACAAGGATTACCAAATGCATCCACCTCAACCATCCCAAAGATCAAGCCATAGCACTTCAGTCACAATGAATAATAGGATGCATTAAACATTATGCATTAATGTAGCCCTAAAATAAAGAGCCAAGACAAAATTAAGCTTATAAACAAATGAACATAAAGCATGTAATTACCTGATTAACTAGCTCGGACTCAATAGCTTCAATTTCCTCCATATCTTCCTCCACATCAATGGAGACTGCTGAATCACAGAGCCAATCTTGTGTACAAATCAAGGCTTCCACAAGCTTAGGGGTAAGAGAACTATAGAACTGATCTAGAACACGATGTCCTCTACTAAATGCCGACTCAAAAGCTACTATTGAGAGAAAATATCAAAACTTGTGTTTGGATCTATCTTTTCAACCGTCTCCTCCAAATATTTGTCGACTTCAGACTTCCCTTCATCACTAACAACTTCTTTCAAATACTTTTGAAACTTTGAAATATGACTACCAGCACTTACACTTGTACTTGTGGTAGTACTTGAACTACTTACATCCACATCAACAATGAAGCTTTCTAAAGATGAAGTAAATGACTCAAATTCAAACTTTTGATACTTACCATAAAGACGATTCAATGCATCTATTACTTTTTCTGTGTGCCGCATCAGAAGTAAGAATTTTAGAATAAGAGAACTTCACATAATCCAATTTCAAATGAGAATCAAGCACAACTGCAACCACAAATATCATATTCACTTTCTCAGTCCTTCCCTAGTACTTTTCAAATTTAGCCTTCATTTTCTTAGCCATGTTACTCAAAGACTCTTCCAAACTCAATGACATTTCAGATAAGAGACTTTCAATAGCATAAGTTTCAGTAAAGTACAAATGACCAGTGACATACAAAGAGCCAGACAAACAAATAGTTGCATCATAGAATCTTTTCAAAAACTATGATAAGAATTGAGCTTCTTCCCAATCCTTAAGGGGGCGTTTGCCTTTTACACATTAGATGCGTAAATGCAGTTTATATATGGAAATGTTCCATATATAAATTTCACATATGTAAGCTTTACGCATGCATTTCAGTTTACAACGTTTGTCTACTATTGTCATTTTCATATCATTTACACATGTGAATCATTTTACCACATTTGTTTGAACTACATGTGAAAATGATAAATTTTTATTTTTGTAAATTATATTTATAAGGTGTTTTTATTTTGATAGTAGGAATATTTAGGAGCACTAAAAATGGTCACCACCTTTTGTTCCTGTAATGTTTGGATGATTGTCAAACCATGAAAACATGGAAAAGTTACTATGAAGTGTTGCTATAATAAAAAAATAAAAAAAAAACACATGTCCCAAGTTAAATCCCCCCATGATTAGTCGATGGAGTGGGACCGCCTGCACAAGATATACAATTAAAATATTCTAATGCATCTTAACTCTATACCAAACGTAGTAACTTTTCAATCATTTCTATACTTTTTAAATCCATACAAACAAAAAGGCCCAAACCATAAAAAGTTTCATGGTGTTTCAAAAAAGAATTTACCATGTGCCCTTTACAAAATAAACAAACATCACATTTTCAAAATGAATATCCCTCCATGTGCAAAAAAGGAGAGAATTCCGTTTTGTCAGTTCATCGAGCTCTTCTATTAGCATTAGCATCCCACATCTCTAATGCCATTACATCCCGTAAGCGATAAGCATATTGACTATCAGATTCTTCATTGTTCGCTTCATCCTGACGATCATCATTATCTTCATCATCAATGAATATTCTTTCATGACGATGGCATTCATATAATTCATCCGTACTATCATGATAAAGTTGTGCAATACAGCACATGCATTTACTATCTTTACCTGTGTCTTGATAGGATAATTGCGAGGTATATATGTCAAAATTGGAAACCATTCCTTTCACAGGCCAAATGTCCTTTCAATAACATTTCTCAGCTTTGCATGTCAAAGATTAAAAAGTTCACTAGCTGTCCTGGGAGCCAATGCTTGAGCTCCAAATTCCTTGAGATGATATCGGGTCCCACGATATGGTCCAATAAAACCTCATCTATTACCATATCTAGCATCAACAAGAAAATACTTTCCTATAAAGTAACAATATGACAATTATCAGAAGATTGCAACATGCTTAACTAGTTTTCAAAAATTATAATTACTTTCAAATTTTCATCTTGAAATAAATATTTACCTTCGGGAACATGAAGATTGTAGAGTCCCCTATTTTGTAGAACATCGGATAAAACTTTTTGGTCGTTGGCTGATCCTTCGAAACCAGCACATACAAATTGGAACATCATGTCAAAACCTACTATTGTCATTACATTCTGTGCAATAAAACCTTTTCTACATCGACATCGTTGTTGATCTTTAATTGATACCCATGCTGGAACATAAGTGCCATCAATGGCACCAATGCAGTCCTATCCCAATATAGCAAAAACATTTGTCATCAATAACAATTTAAACATTCATCATAGAGAGTAAAAGATACTACAGTATAAATTATTTATGTACCTTAAAAAAAAGGGTAAAATACTAGATTGAGTGCAATCTGAGCTAGAGTGGACATTTCTAGTCCAGGAAGCTTTACATAATCAGGGCAGATATATAAAAGCGCGTCTAGAACAGCATTGAAATACTTGCTAATCGTTTGGCCCGAGTGTTGAAATTGAATTTGCATTACTCGATTTCTCTGACTATGACCTACAGTAGCTAGAAAGATGGCCACCTGTTCTTCTACAGAAACTCTTTTAGTTGCACGCAGTAGCCTTTCTCTCTTTAGTAAATCACATAATTCTAAAAACACATCAGTCCTCATGTGTAGTAAATCATAGGAATTACGAGGATTACTCCTAATGAGGTACTGAGTAAACTCATGGCCAGACAGAGACGACTCATGTACTCTCTTCCTCTTTTTTATCCTCTTTTGTTTATAGTGATGGTCCCATAAAAGTAAAACTGTAATAACTGTCAACGCTACTACGTGTAAAAATACGATCTTCTTCTTTATATCCATTACTTTTGCACTGTTAGAAAATTGATTGACAAATATTAGAATAGAAAACTTAACATAGCACAATAGTCCACATTATATATCAACATGATTAATCTACATAATCCATGGATCACAATAAGAAAAATGACAACATTAATACGTTATAACATTTATCATAAAGGAAACGACACAAATAACATAGAGTCATTTCAAATTATAACATGACAAAAAAGCATACTGAGTCCCATGAAAAAAAAAAAGCAAACTGAGTCCCATGACAGAAAAGCAAACTCAAAGCCACAAAAAAGCAAGCTTAGCAAACCAACGATCCTAAATGGAGCCACTTAGCTCCGCCATGAGCCATGCACGCCGTCAATCCTTTGATGAAAATGCTAGAAATTGACTAGCCACTTGTGGATCCTTCAATAGCCTGAGAGCCCTTACTTCTAAAGTAAGGTCTAAATCCAACTCTTCGATAGCAGCAACAATGTTAGCTTAGCTTGGCCCTGATTGAGTCATCTTGTCAGCAAGGTAAATCAAAGTAGTGTTTATATCCTTAATTACATGTGCAAGTTCATAATCGCTTTTAGTTTCATCCTGCACATTGCGTCGAGAACTACCAGTTGAGCGTTTTTTGACGCGTGGTGCTTCAGAGACACCTTCATCCATCTTATCAGAGCTACTTGATTCTGCCGCCAGATCATGGATGGATGTCTGGGGGGCTTCCATCAGATGTGGTGGACATTGGTTAGTCAACATCACATCTCTTCCATCAGCGATTGAATCTCCATATATAATAACAAACTTTTTCATAGTTGACCACGCTTCTTTCTCGATAGTAATCATAGTCAGGGTGTGCCTGAATTAGACAAATGTGATCAAAATAAAGTAACAATTATTGAGTTAACAATGTTTAATATAATATTAAGATATATTTATAATTACTCACCATGACATAATCATCCCACAGTTGGCCACTTGCAGTAACCTTTTTTGTAATGTCATCCCAACCAAAACCACTTAATCCCATGAGAGTCTTGATATGATTGTAATGATATTTTAACGTTCTTAGGCAATTTCTGATTTTATCTTTAGCACATTCCTTACCATATTTTTCTTTCATCTTTCGTTCAATCTCCCTCCACCCTTCCGTAGTCCATCCAGTTCCATCCTTTCGCCCGAGATTGATTTGTTCTATCAATATATCAGCTAAATATTCATCTGCAGACTCCGTCCATGTGGTATTCTTCTTTTCCCTCCTACCACGCTTTTTTCCAAAAGATGTACCCACATTAATGCATTCAACATCTTTGCCGCATATTTCATTATCCATTTCTATATAGCACAAATAGTTATTAAAAAAACTGATGAGATACAAAATCCATGATATTAATAATATATAATTGAAAATTTTAACTATAATGATAGAATTCCTACATTCCAATATTCTATGTACATCAATTCTATATAAAAAAACTAAGCCCATTTCAAGTCATAGAACAAATTACACTGGATTTTCCAAGCTATACATAGCAATGAACAAAGGCCCGGTCGACCATTTCAAGCCCATTTCAAGCTTTGTGTGGCCGGTCTACCCAATGAGAAGGCCCGGTCGACCACACATACACAGAAATGGAAATCCCATTTCAAGCTTTATGTGGCCGGTCGACCCAAACACAAATGGTTGCACAGTAACTTTAATGTATTCTAAAATAAGTCAATTTTTAAAGGTATCAAATCTCACTGGGAATCATTTTAAATGAATTCAAATGAACCCGAGCTATAAGAGAAAATTGATCACAATTTGACCCGTTTTCTAATGAAAGTGAAATCATTAAAAAATTCCATCATTGGAAAATTTTCATAAAATCAGAATTACAAATAAGTCCTTTTTTAATATAAAATACCATTTTTTCATAAAATGGCATTTCAAATCAATATGGGTCCAAAATAAGAAATGTCCAACACAATTCTAGAAATTCATTGATACCTATAATTCCATTTTATCTTATCATATAATTAATTTTTAATCAATACTAATTAACAACTAATCATGCTTAATTTGAAACTAAACATAATTAATTAAATAAAAACACATTCTAAAAATCATAATCATAAAAACACATTCTTAGGAGGAAGATTGGTTTGATTACAAAGGGTTGTTTGGATGGGGAAAAAGGTGTATAAAACTGCACCCAGTTCAAATCTAAAGTAAAAGAGAAGCTTTCTCCACTTGTGTTCACCTTCCCCTTTCTCCTCAGTCAAACATATGCAAATGTCTACGTATAGAAGTTGCAACAAAACTGAAACAGAAATCAGAAGCAAAAACCCATATCTTCTTCTAGGGAACAAAATCTTTGAGATTGAAAACAACCCAGAAAAGACAATTAGACAAGGAAACTAAAAACCCAAAACACACAGATCCCAGTAATGAAATCAAACTCTGTATTCATCTCTATTTTTCAAACAGTCAAACAAAGATCAATATGAAAGATCCCGAAACACACAATACGTTTGCATAGCTCACGACCACAGAGAAAAAAATTCAACAGAAATGATTCAGTAAAACACAAAAAGAACCAAACAATCCACGTACAGAATAACAAAAAAGAAAGCAAAAGAAAAAATTTTGTGCTTTTCGGAGCTTTACTATGACAGAAAAGATGATGAAAGCTTATTGTTCCTATTGATTCAAATATCTATATTGAGAGAGAGAGAGAGGTTTTGGTTTGAACTCAATCACAATTGCAAGTTGACCCGAGTCATAGACGCGTGCATAAGGAAACCGCCATTGACGTTTCAGTGCTTCCGTTCTTTCGACGAAATGGTAAAGAAAAGGGAGAGAAAGTACTTATTTTAAAACCAAAAACTAGTTTGAGAAAGAAAATATCAGAGAGATTGAAACAGAGAGATGCATTAGATAGAAGAAATATCAGAGAGATTGAGACAAAGAGATGCATTAGAGATTACATAGAAAGAGACAATGAGAGAGAGATTGGAGAATGGGGGAGAGACATGAAAGGGGAGAAAGAGCTGGGGGTGAGCTAGATAGAGGCGACGCATACCTTGGCACGAGTAGGGTTTGGAGCACCAATGAGAGGAGACGACGTTCTGGAATGGAAGAAAGGAAGAGGAGACGTCCAGTTTACGCCTTTCCGTATAGGTGTTGGAGAAGGAATATTGATAGAAAGTGGGGTTTATGCATTTCGAACCCAGGAAAGCTATGACGGAACTGACGATCTCCGTACCGGCCGCCTTTTTTAGTGGGTTTCGTTACACACATTTCCACATGTGATTCCTTTTGCCATCTATGAAGGTGTGAAAAAATAGGTGCGAAAATGAGTACATTTTCACACCATTTCACATGAGATTTACATACATGATGCGTAAAATTGTATAAACAAACGTGATTGTATGTAACATTCACGCATGTGCATCATTTACATATATAAATGGTTGCAAACAAACGACCCCTAAGGGTAGGAGGACCACAAGAATCAGCAACTTTACTAACAAATAGCGGATCATCCTCCTCTAATCTCTCAAATGCTTTTTGATACTTCATTGCAATGTCTAGCATGAGATATGTTGAGTTCCATCTAGTTGGTTCATCCAATGTCACACTTTTACTACATGCTAACCCCTCCATCTCCACAC
>CM022948.1:13912710-14007878 GCA_012931725.1 Litsea cubeba
TAGATGGTGGCATGGATCTCTATTTATAGAGTGTGGAACGTATCTTTGGAAGATATTGTGGTGTGGGTCCCACGATTGGACTGGGAAGTCACTATCAGCCCACATTGCATTAATTGTGGTCCAATCCAGCCCACTATGCATTAAATGCCCGTCGGGTCAGCCCACATCGCATTTAATGCACATCTTGTTGGGCCAGATCCTGTGGGCGCCTTTGGCGGTAGGAGTACCAGCGGATCTGCCCTCGGGCCCTGCCCTGATGTGGCTTCAGCCGCTGGATGGGGACTCTGTCAGGGATCTGGCGAAGATCGTGGGCGGCTTGATGTCGCGTCTGTCCCACCAGCGCGTGTCCCTATCCCTCCACGTGACTGACGACGTGGGGGATGAAGGGTACACGGGAATGTTCTCTCTTGCTTCGGCTTCTGTCTCGGCTTCCTTAGCCGAGATGGAGCTTTCTGCCGAGGTGGTACCCGTGGTGGTGCTCCTTGCCGAGATGACGTCTGAAGTGGGCCAGTTCGGCGCTAAGGCCCCGGAGCTGTCCGACTTCGGCCGGACCTCCTGTCCTGGTAGCCGGGACGAGCCTGGTATCACGTGGATGACGCGAAGGGTGGCACGTGAGAATGCTTAACTTGATCTGATGGCTGTGATTAACTTAATCCTGTGGTTCGGGAAATCTCCCCACACAATTGCCCCCTAGGTTTTGACCTCTGAAGTGTGCTAGCCTTTAGGGGTTGAAAGCTAAGAAGAATCCATCTGGGGATACTGTGATCATTACCTGGTGTCGCTTCAACTCTTTAAAGCAATAAATGCCCATGCCCTGCCCTGTCGCCTTTGGAACACCGAGCTGACGGTACACGCGCAGTTCCTCCCGCGCCGACTGCGTTGTCCCATTGATTGACGGCTGTCTCATTGATTGACCACGGGCTTTGAAGTGTCTCTTCGAATTCGGAGGCGGTCGGTACCCAAATGAGGGTTTCCCTGCTCTAAATAGGGCCGTCCCCTTCTTCTTCTTGCTGCTTCTTTTGACTCTTCTCGCCTCGCCTCTCTCTGCTTTACTTTCACTCTCTGCTCGGATTCTGAGATCCGTTCGAGGCTTCCGTCTCCGCTCTGGTTCCAGATCTATTTGAGGACGACGACCGAAACGTGCCTGGATCTGCTCCTCTCTTGCTGCCTCTTCGTCCTCAGTAAGTTGCTCCTCTCTTTCGTCTGGTTTTTTTCTTGGGTTTTTCGATTTCTAGGGCTTTTCTTCGTAGTCACCCCTTCTAGACATGGGCACCCCTAGATTCAGGGTAGATTCTGATGAGGGCTTGGCCGAGTTTAGGGCTGCCTTCAAAATTCCGGAGGGGGTCCTCCTGAAACCGGCAGACCTTGCCGACGCTGCCCTGTATCGCTGCTACGGCGGCTGGATGCCATTCCCTCTGATCTCTGTGATCGAGGGTGGGGTCAGGTTTCCACTGCACCCCTTGCTTAGGGCTTGCCTTAGTCTTTGGTCCCTCGCCCCGGGCCAGCTGATGCCCAATGGCTACAAGGTCATTATGGGCACAGCGAAGCTGAATGAGATCTTGGGGACCAACCTAGGCCCTCACGACATCGAGGACACTTATGATATCTGCAAGGCTGGGGAGGGAAGATACTATCTCCGTGTGAAGCCGCAGCGAAGGGGCTTCGTCCTAGCCTTGGAGGATTCAAGTAAGAACGCTGAGGAGGATTTCTTCTGTGTCTCGGGGGACTGGGAGTTCGGCCCAGGCGAAGATAGGAGGCTGTCGGTCCCACGTCGCCCCTGGGGAAGTCACCAAGTAATCATCGCTGCTTTTCTCCTTTACTGTTTTGCTTATCTTACTGGTGCCGAACTGACATTCTTCTTTGCCTGTCGAGCAGAGGCGGGTGCAAGGCGACGCCGAGCTGCTAGCGAAGGTTGGAGGAGGAATACCGAAGACATCAACAGGGTCGAACGGTACAAGGGGCACGAAACAAGGTCGGCTTGGAAACTGCTTGGTTATACGCCGAGGTATCGCGGCCACTACCATAGGACCGGAGTTCCTGGGGCGGACGAGACACACCCTGATCGTCCGACCGTATCGGTTGCGGTGTTTAGCGGGATCCCCTTGACTGATCCTGTTGCTGACCGGACTGCGTCTGGAGCGAAGCGTCCACTTCCGATCCGGGGCTGCCGGGACTTGTCGCAGATAGTGGAAGCTTTATACCTCGGACGAAGAGGAGGGACATGGGAGGAAGCTCGAGGGAGGCCGCTGTCAGGGACCTGGCTGCCAAGTTTAGGCAGAGGTCAGCGTTCTTCTGGGACTCCGTCGCCTACCGGTACTCATGCTGCTTCGGGTCGGTGGGCGTGGGCGCTCCCTCTGTTCCTGCTCCTGTCCCGAGTGGGAGAGCCCGGGCAACGCTCGCCGGACCGCTCGAAGGAGGGGTCCCCGCCCAGGAAGAAGTCCAAAGCGGGGGAGAAAGAGCTTAAGGTGCCCGACCTACAGTCGGGCAAAGCTCCTGGGGGCCAAAGCTCCTGCCGAGAAGGGAGGCGAGAAGAGCGCGCCGAAGGAAAAGAGTGCGCCGGCTGAAAAGGGTGCGCTGGTCAGCAAGTCGGCTGTCGGTTCAGCGCGCGAGCCCCTCATCTCGGCGGGACAAGGGTCCGGATCGGCTTCCGGGCCCCGAACTGCCCCAGCACCGTGGAAGCGAGGATGGAAACCTCTACCGGCGAACCCTTGAGCGTTGAAGACCGGTTGCTGGGAAATGCCGAGGTGATTGGGGCTCTCGCCAAGGCCTGTGCTCTGCCAAGAGATATGGAGACGCCACGACAGGTACGAGGATGAGAGCCTGATGGTCTCGGCGATCCAAGACAATATTCGGGTAAGTGTTTGCAACGCCTCTCTTCATTCTTCAAGTACCTTGGTCGAATCCTGATTCTCTGTTTCTTTTTGCAGAACGTGCAGAGGCTCCTAACCGTGGTGGGAAGGAGGGATAGGAGCGCTGCAAGAATGACCCGCCTGGAGTCCGAGCGGGAAAAGTTGAAGAAGGAGCTAGACGAGCAGCGGAAGGGATTTGAGGAAGCTCAAGGTAGCCAGTGCTGGAGAATCTGCTCGGCTGGCGTCGGCTCTGGCTGAGGTCGCCGAACTCTCGTCTCGGGCCGACCACCTGAAAGGCGAGCTCTGGGCGAGGAACAAGAAGGCCGCCGAATTGGAGTCCGAGCTGGCCAGTGTTGAAGGCTGAGTCCACTGCTGAGGGGACGAGGCTGCGCGCTGAAACGGCGAGGTTGAAGGCTGCGAACGCCGAGCTTGAGAAGGAGGCCCAGTCCGCTTTCCAGATGGGGTAGAATCGAGCCACCGAGCTGTACGAGAAGCGGTGGAGGAGATCACCGCCATCCTGTTCGAGGAGGGATGGCCTGGCCGCACTGAGACGTGCGGGGGGTCCCTGAAGACCACCCCCGTCTATCCGGACCTGCCGAAGTATCAGACCTGATCCCGAGCCCAGCTCCGTACCTACAACTGACAGTGCCCGGTCGAAGCCCCTGCGGTTGTCGACGCTCCAGCTGCCCCGGTCTTAAGCGATGCCCCAGTCGCCAGCGAGGCTTTGGCCGTGCCTCAGGGTGAGACTTCTGCTCCTGGTTCGGCTGAGGTGCCAGCTGAAGCCCCGTCTGCCAGCGAGCTCCAAGCGAGGTCCCTGTCTTGGTCGAAGCTTCTGGCCCCTTGGAAACGGTGATTGACCTGGTCGAGTCGCCGAGACCGGAGTAGCTCACCTGTTGGTTCTTTTGTAATAGCTTTTGCTTTCAGCCTTGTAATCCTTTCCATTGTTAATGAAAAGACTTCTTCACTTGCGTATTTTTCTCTGCATTTGCTTCCTTTTTACCTCTGGACGTGGATTGAATGGTATTGAATGCCTTTGCGGTGTGGCGTGGCCCTTGAGGTAGAAAGAGTCAAACTGTCAGTACTGACACCCCCGTATTCTCGAGACCATAAATAGCAACAAACGAGGGTGGCGCAGCTGACGAGGGAATCGAACGGATGTCTCCACGTGGCGCCATAGGGATCGCTGGTCAACAGCCGTGCATCCCCAGTGCGCGTGGGAGACTTCGCCCTCATAACTTTCTTCGGAGACCGAGTCCTCCTCCTTCCTATAAATAGGGGTGGCAAGCTCGCCATGGGAGAAGGAATGAACATGGCAGTAGTAATCATGCCTGGGAGGTGTCCGAAACTTCTTGATCCGGGGGGGAAACCTGCGCCGTTGGACGGCTATCCCCGAGGGGGGATGGCTGTCGTGGTCTGCGCGCTTTCTGAAGGAAAATCCCCGTGGACTACGCGCTCTCTGAACGCGGGTCCACGGCCATCCGTCCCCTGGCGAGGCAGAGTGAGGATGCGCTGCAGGGGGACGGTGGCGCCTTCTCGTGCGACACGGCCCTGTGCGCCCGTCGTACGGCAGGCGGGATCGGGCCTCGCTGGTCCGCGAGGTTTCTTCAAGCTCTGCCGCTCCCACTGCCCGCCGAGGGTGTTGCAGAGCCCAGCGGGGTCCAGGGCCTCCGACTGGAGGGGCTGTGCGATGCTTTGGTCTTACCAACCAGAGTGCATTGCTGCATAGCCCGGTGAAGTTCAGGATCGCTCAGAGCCTCCAGGCAACGATCCGGCCGTCGTGGAGTGAGCGAAGATCGGAGTCTTTCTGTCATTTTATTTTCTGCTTCATTTTCTGTTTTCAGAGGACTGCAATCCTCCTTCCTGTACTCTTCTTTCTGTTCTGTAGTTGTTGTAACAAAGCAGTTCATAATAAATGAAAAGGAATTTTTTGATTATCCAAACATTGTCCAATGCTTTTGAATTCCTTCTCTTTCTGTGTATTGTCCTGGAATGCTTGCATTGTGTTTGAGCGCTGGCATCATTCCATTGGTCATGGCTGTTAAAGCGTGAGCTCGGCAATGATCTTTGAGGGGTGTAAAAACCCAGATATTAGGAATCCGGCCGAGTGTCTGAACTCGAGGCCTTCTCTATAGCCCAAGGCTAGGAGCTTTAGGAAGCGACCGAGTCTGGACTCGAGGTCTCTTCCAGGGCGGGGGGCCCAATCTCGGCTGAGTAAGGACTCGAAGCCTTCTCCATAGCCCAAGGCTAGGAGCTTTAGGAATCGACCGAGTCTGGACTCGAGGTCTCTTCCAGGGCGGAGGGCCCAATCTCGGCTGAGTAAGGACTCGAAGCCTTCTCCATAGCCCAAGGCTAGGAGCTTTAGGAATCGACCGAGTCTGGACTCGAGGTCTCTTCCAGGGCGGAGGGCCCAATCTCGGCTGAGTAAGGACTCGAAGCCTTCTCCATAGCCCAAGGCTAGGAGCTTTAGGAATCGACCGAGTCTGGACTCGAGGTCTCTTCCAGGGCGGAGGGCCCAATCTCGGCTGAGTAAGGACTCGAAGCCTTCTCCATAGCCCAAGGCTAGGAGCTTTAGGAATCGACCGAGTCTGGACTCGAGGTCTCTTCCAGGGCGGAGGGCCCAATCTCGGCTGAGTAAGGACTCGAAGCCTTCTCCATAGCCCAAGGCTAGGAGCTTTAGGAATCGACCGAGTCTGGACTCGAGGTCTCTTCCAGGGCGGAGGGCCCAATCTCGGCTGAGTAAGGACTCGAAGCCTTCTCCATAGCCCAAGGCTAGGAGCTTTAGGAATCGACCGAGTCTGGACTCGAGGTCTCTTCCAGGGCGGAGGGCCCAATCTCGGCTGAGTAAGGACTCGAAGCCTTCTCCATAGCCCAAGGCTAGGAGCTTTAGGAATCGACCGAGTCTGGACTCGAGGTCTCTTCCAGGGCGGAGGGCCCAATCTCGGCTGAGTAAGGACTCGAAGCCTTCTCCATAGCCCAAGGCTAGGAGCTTTAGGAATCGACCGAGTCTGGACTCGAGGTCTCTTCCAGGGCGGAGGGCCCAATTCGTCGAAATCAGTCAGAGAGATGACAAGTTGATGACAAGGTGAAAGCTGTTTTCATTGATTGAGATTCATCACATCCTTAGAAATAAAATTTCTTCAAGTGGGATGCATTCCACGGTCTCGGCAATGGCTTGCCATCCAAGCCTTCGAGCTTGTAGGCTGACTTTCCTGCCAGTGAAACTACTCTGAACGGGCCGTGCCAGTTCGGGGCTAGCTTCCCTTCATTTGGTTCTCTGTCAGCTGGCAGGGTCTTCTTTAAAACGAGCTCTCCCGTGGTGAACCTTCTTTCCTTGACATTTTGATTGTATGCCCTGGCTAACCGCTGCTGATAGTCGGTTAGTCTCAGGGCTGCAGCTTCTCGTCGTTCGTCCGCTAGCTCCAGCTCCATTGCCAGGTTCGTCTCATTTCGGCCTTGGTCGACCAGCTCTGTCCTCAGGGTAGGAAGGCCGATTTCGAGGGGAATGACTGCCTCCATACCGTAGGCCAGAGAGAATGGTGTCGCCGAAGTGGACCTCCTTGGAGTTGTTCGATAGGCCCACAGCACGCTCGGAAGCTCTTCTGTCCATCTGCCCTTTGCCTTGTCCAGTCGCTTCTTCAGGCCGTCCAGGATCACTTTGTTGGAGATTTCTGCCTGGCCATTACTCTGTGGATATGCCGGGGTGGAGTAATGGTTTTTGATGCCATGCTCTTGGCAGAAATCTCTGAAGGATTTGGAATCGAACTGAGTCCCGTTATCTGAAATCAGGGTCCGGGGGATGCCGAACCTCGTGAGGATGTTTTTCCAGACGAAGTTCCTGGAGTCCCTGTCCGTGATGGAAGACAACGGTTCAGCCTCTATCCACTTGGTGAAGTAGTCCGTAGCCACTATCAGCCATCTTTTATTCCCTGGAGCTCGGTGAAGGGGCCCCACAATGTCCAGGCCCCATTGAGCGAAGGGCCATGGACTGGAGAGGGGGCTCATATCCTGCGCTGGCTGATGGAGGGAGTGGGAGAACTTCTGGCATTTCTCGCATTTTTCTGGCGTAGACCTGGGCGTCCTTCTGCATGTAGGGCCACCAGTAACCCTGGCTGATTGCCCTGTAGGCCAATGAGCGGCCTCCTATATGGCTGCCGCAGATTCCTTCATGGATCTCGTACAGGAAGTCGTCCACCTTGGACGGGTGGACGCATTGGAGGTACGGGCCTGTGAAGGACTTCCTGTAGAGTTTGCCTTCTGGAGAGAGCCAAAAGCGGGCTGCCTTGAGCCTGATCTTGTGGGCTTCAGTCTTGTCCTCGGGGAGCTGGTCATCCTTCAGGTAGGCAACGATTGGATCCATCCAGCTGGGGCCGAGGTCAGCACAGAGGACAAGCCGAGATGACTGGAGTTCTAGACTTGACCTTGATACTGACCCGACCTCGATGGTCCTCTTCTTTCCTGCTTCAACAGCGGAGGCCAGGTTTGCAAGCGCATCTGCGTGCGTGTTGGTATCTCGGGAGATTTGCCTGACCTCGGCTTTCTGGAATTGGGAGAGTAGCTTTTTTGCCAGGGCTAAGTAGGCCGCCATCCTGTCGTCCCTGGCCTGGTAGTCTCCAGCGAGCTGGCTAGTTACCAGTTGAGAATCGCTGAAGATTTCCAGGTGCTGGGCTCCGAGGACTCGGGCGCTGTTCAACCCTGCGATCAGTGCTTCGTACTCTGCCTCATTGTTCGTCGCTTTGAAGTCGAGGGTGAAAGCCTGCTCTATGACCAGTCCCTCTGGCGATTGGAGAACTATGCCGGCGCCAGCTCTCTTGAGGTGGACGACCCGTCGACGAAGATCCTCCATGCCGAGGTGGGAGACTGCTGGACTTCTGTTTCTGCTGGCTCTTGCCCTGTGCCCCCCAGTGCCGTGCCGAGCTGGGTCTGAGCCTGGTTGGGGCAGGCGAATTCGACTATGAAGTCTGCCAGAATCTGGGCTTTGATTGCAGTTCGGGGACGGTACTGTATGTCATACTGCCCCAATTCAACTGCCCACTTTGATATGCGCCCTGAAAAGTCAGCTTTTTTGAACAAGGAACGGAGTGGGTGCTCCGTGATCACCACAATAGTGTGGGATTGAAAATAATGGGAGAGCTTGCGGGAGGCGGTGACAAGAGCCAACGCAAGCTTCTCCAACAGAAGGTACCTGGTCTCGGCATCGAGCAGGGTCTTGCTCGTGTAATAGATCGGCTTTTGAACTCCCTCGTCCTCCCTGATGAGGACGGAGCTCACTGCGTGATCCGAGACCGCTAGGTATAAATACAGAATCTCCCCTCGAGTCGGGGTGGAGAGTAATGGGGGTGACATCAAGTAAGTTTTGAGTGCGGCCAATGCCTGGTCGCACTCGGGGGTCCATTGAAACTTCAGATTTTTCCTCAAAAGCTGGAAAAAAGGCCTGCACTTATCTGATGAGCGGCTGATGAAGCGATTGAGTGCGGCGGCCATTCCCGTAAGCTTTTGAACTTCCTTTGTGGTGGAGGGACTCTGAATGTCCTGGATGGCAGTGATCTGGTCTGGATTGGCCTCTATCCCCCTCCGCGTCACCAAGCTGCCGAGAAACTTGCCAGAGGCTACGCCGAAGGCGCACTTGGAAGCGTTGAGCTTGAGCTTGTAGGCGCCAAGGATGTCGAAGACTTGGCCGAGATCCGCCAGGTGATCGCCGGAGCGCACAGATTTGACGACCATGTCGTCGATATACACCTCCACCGTTTGGCCGAGCTGGGCTTGGAACATCTTCGTGACGAGGCGCTGATAGGTCGCCCCCGCGTTCTTCAGCCCGAAGGGCATTACTTTATAGCAGTAAGTGCCGCGGGGGGTGATGAATGATGTTTTCTCCTCGTCGGGCCCATAGAGAGGGATCTGATGATAGCCTCGGTAGGCGTCGAGGAAGCTCATTCGGTCATGACCAGCGGTGGCGTCAATCAGTTGGTCGATCTTCGGGAGGGGGAAACTGTCCTTAGGGCAAGCCCTGTTCAGGTCGGTGAAGTCTACGCACACCCTCCACTTTCCAGTTTTCTTCTTGACGACCACCGTGTTGGCCAGCCATACCGGGTACTGGACTTCCCGGATGGCCCCTGCTTTTAGCAGGTTGTCGACCTCTTCCACGACCGCATCTGTCTGCTGCAGCCCGGTTCTGCGGGCCCTCTGCACTACTGGCTTGTGGTCGGGGTCGACGTTGAGCTTGTGGCACATGACCTCAGGGTCGACCCCGGGCATCTCACTTGGGTTCCAAGCGAAGACGTCCACATTCTGCATCAAGAACCGAGAGAGTTCGGCCCTTTCTTCGCCCGACAGCTGGGTGCCGATCAGGAAGAAACGGTCTGGGTCTGCCGGATCTAGCCTGACCTCGGCTAGGTCCTCGATGCTCTTCTTCTCAGGGTCCCTACCGATCTCATCGAGGCCCTTTTCGAATTCGGCCAGGTTAACGCGCTCTGGCTCCTTTACTGCTGGAACTGCGGCTAACACGCACTGCCTGGCCTGCTGCTGGTCTCCCTTCACTGTGACTACCTCCATCTTGCCTTCTTCGTTCTCATGGACGAATTTCAGCTTTTGGTGGAAGGAAGAAGGAACTGCCTCTAGCTTGTGGAGCCACGTCCTGCCCAGAATGACATTGTAGGGGGAAGGGGCATCCACAACCAGAAAGTCGGCTGTCACGGAGGCTCCGCCAACTTGGGTTTCCAAGGTGATTTTACCCTTGGGGTAGACTGGTGTAGCGGACAACCCTAGCAGAGGTGCACGGACCTCCGTGAGGTCTGCTTCGGAGAGTTTCATCCGTTTGAAGCAGTCGTAGTAGAGGACCTCGGAGGAGCTGCCGGAGTCGACGAGGATCCTCTTCACGGTGAAGTCTCTCAACTTCATGGTGAGGAGCAGGGGGTCGTTGTGAGGGACCTGGACTCCCTCTAGATCTCGATCCGAGAACGAGATAGCTGGTTTGTCGCGGCGGGCTTTCTTGGATGCCGGGGCGAGGTCGGCTTTCATCACTTCTTTCTCGTGCGAAGCCCGCCTGGCTTCGGCACGGGTCTGAGAGCTTCCCCGGGACGAGGAAGCGGGAGCTGAGGACGCCAGATGGATCACGTTGATGATCTTCTCTGAGTCCTCGCTGTCTGGAGCCTGGGCTGCGTTCTGGTGAACCCGGCCCTCGCTGCCGCCGGCATCACCGGCCTTGACGAACTCTTGGATGTGGCCCTGTTCGGCCAGCTTCTCTAGATACCCCTGCAAGGTCCTGCATTCTCCAGTCCTGTGCCCGTTACCCTTATGGAAGGCGCAGTAGAGCTTGCTCCGGGAGCCTTCTGTGGGTTCACTCTTCAGGGGCGGAGGGTACTTGAAGAACGGCTCGGACTTGATCTTGGCCAGGATGCGGTAGATCGGCTCCTTGAAGACGACATTGACGCTCTGACCGGCGCTGGAGGGAGGTCTGGGCTTCCAATTGCCCCCAGACCTGGACGACGAAGGCTTCGCCGAGCTGGAGACCCAGTCCCGCTTGGACTCCTGCTTCTGGGAGGGCCTCCCGCCTCTTTGCCGAGGCTGGCTACTCTTCTGTTCGGGCTTCGGATGCCCGTCCTGATCCTTAGCTCGGATCTCATCTTCTTCCCGGGCGATGAAGCGCTTCACCCGGGACATTAACTCTGACATGGACTCTGGGGTGTCCCCGGCCAAGTCCTTCCGCAGGTCGCTGCCGGGGATCAGGGCATGCTGGAAGGCGTAGACGGATATTCCCTCCCTTGCGCCCTCGATCTGGCTGTAGATCGCCCAGAATCGGTGGGTGAACTTGGCGAGAGTTTCGCCCTGCTTCATTCTCAGGGCGATGAGGTCCCCTTCCTTCTTGGGGACGACGGTGTATGCTTGGAACTTCTTCAGGAAGGAGAGCTGGAGCTCCTTCCAACTGGGAATCGACTGCTCTGGGAGAGAGCAGAACCACTTCAGGGGGAGGTCGCCCAAACTGGAGGAGAAGATCTTACAGTTTAGGTGGCCCTCATTTCCCCAGATAGACATCTTCTGGGAGAAGTGTCGGAGGTGCGCAGATGGATCTGACAGTCCGTCGTAGGGGACGAACCGTGGGACGGAGAACTTCCTGGGCAAGGGGGTGCGCTCGATCTCCTTCGTGAAGGGAGAGCCCCCGAGATCAGTGTGACCGCAGAGCTGCTTCTGGTCCCGCATGTCCAGGTTGTGCTGGAGAGCCCGCCTGACACGTTTGTCGAACCACTCCTGCTCGTCGTCCTCCTCTGGAGTCTGAACTCTGGACTTTCGCTTGGGGTGGCTCGGACTGCGATGGCTATGAGTTCGGCCATCGCGACTATGGTGACTCCGGCTGTTGCTCGAGCCTTCGTCACGAATCTGGCTCCGTTTCTGGTCCAAATGATGTCTGAGGTCCTCACGAGGAGGCTGGGCTGCCTTGCTGGGAGCGCCCTTCTTTTTCCCTTGGGGCTCAGAGACCTCCCTCAAGGAGGCAGTTTGCACTGCCCTCAGCTGCTGCTGGAGCTCGCGAATCATCCGCTTTTGCTTCTGGAGTTGCTTCTGGAGGAGGGCAGCCTCGGGAACCTCTCTGGGGGGTTGAGCGTGGCGCGTTTCCCCCACGGCCACGGCTTTGTCCTTCCGGGGACGCTGATGCTGACGCTCGTCGCGTCCGGGCGGCGGGACCTCGTCCGCTGAGGGTGAGGCCTCGTTTCCCCCTTGGAAAGGGATCTCGACAAAGAGTTGGGAGCCCAGGCGGCCCTCGCCTGCAGTCGTGCCATCTACTGCGCGGGGCTGCTCCTGAGGAGGGACTTCCGTTGGCGGTGGTGGCAGCTCAAGCGCTGCTCTTGAAGATTCTACGCCCTTCTTAGCTTTCGGAGGCATGGCTTCTGAAAGGATGAGGTTAGGAAGATTGGGAAGGTTTTGAGAGGTTTGGATGGCTGGGATATTTCTTCCCCACAGACGGCGCCAATTGTAGGTGCAGAAAATAATGACCCACAATAAGGAGGAGCCTTATAGGACTTATCCGAGAAGATGATGGCTGCTGGAAACGTCTGGATGCCGTCCGGAAGCCTGAAAGGGAATAGCAAACGGTCAGAGGACCCTGGCCTGGGTGGCGCAAGGCTCTCCGATGCCAAAGTCAGTATGGGAACTGGAACAATGGAAGGAGAGGAGGAAGAGAGACAGAGTAACGGCTCTGGTCTGGAAGAAATGGCGTACCTTAGATGGTGGCATGGATCTCTATTTATAGAGTGTGGAACGTATCTTTGGAAGATATTGTGGTGTGGGTCCCACGATTGGACTGGGAAGTCACTATCAGCCCACATTGCATTAATTGTGGTCCAATCCAGCCCACTATGCATTAAATGCCCGTCGGGTCAGCCCACATCGCATTTAATGCACATCTTGTTGGGCCAGATCCTGTTGGGCGCCTTTGGCGGTAGGAGTACCAGCGGATCTGCCCTCGGGCCCTGCCCTGATGTGGCTTCAGCCGCTGGATGGGACTCTGTCAGGGATCTGGCGAAGATCGTGGGCGGCTTGATGTCGCGTCTGTCCCACCAGCGCGTGTCCCTATCCCTCCACGTGACTGACGACGTGGGGGATGAAGGGTACACGGGAATGTTCTCTCTTGCTTCGGCTTCTGTCTCGGCTTCCTTAGCCGAGATGGAGCTTTCTGCCGAGGTGGTACCCGTGGTGGTGCTCCTTGCCGAGATGACGTCTGAAGTGGGCCAGTTCGGCGCTAAGGCCCGGAGCTGTCCGACTTCGGCCGGACCTCCTGTCCTGGTAGCCGGGACGAGCCTGGTATCACGTGGATGACGCGAGGGTGGCACGTGAGAATGCTTAACTTGATCTGATGGCTGTGATTAACTTAATCCTGTGGTTCGGGAAATCTCCCCACACAGATCCATAAGCTCCATTTGGAAATAAATAAAATAGAGATAAGGGCCAATTTTGAAGTACATATGGATCTTGGTTCAGATCTCCCTAATAAGCAGGGAATGAGTATTAAGAGAAATCCATTCACACAGTCATTGTCGCACTACATGCCTTTTTGGTAAGTTGACTCTATCTAAGAGAAGTTTTAGGATGAGTAGATCCTAAAATCTCTCTCTAAATTAAAATTGGATCAAAATTGAAATCACAATTGAGCTACAATTTCTCCATCAATTGCGAAATTAGAGCTCAATTGCGAAATCAAATCATATCCCTATAATATATAATAATTGCAGGGTTTGATAGGCATGAGATAATAATTGAATGGTAGGGGCATACGTTAAATTCTATAGGGGTGCATTGTGCTAAGAGATACCTCACAACCAGATAATCACAAACTTTGATTTAGGCCCCTCACGGTTTTAGTATTTCTTAAGTTACATTTTGCATGAAATTTGATCCACCGTTATAATTTAGATTAGTGTTAAATTTCATATGTATATCTTATATATTTTAAAGATTAAGTTTTCTTTTCTTTTTTTTTTTTTTTTTTTTTTTGCTATATTGGACTATTTGGTTAGTGTTTGTACGTGGTTCGACTTTTGGGATTTTTAAGAAAAAAATAAGCTTAAATTTTAATTAAATGGTTTTATGAAGAAAAAGATAAAATGTATACTGGAGAGTTATTTGTATGATTTTTTTACAGAAATAAGCTTAACCTCCATCACTTAACACTCGCTTTCTTCATCTTCTTCCACATAGTTATGGAAGAAGAGCACATCTTATACACCCCCTTTTGCAGGGCGGCTGCTGGTGAAATAGCACATTTTACTCGTTCCAAGACAAATGTTGTTGCCAGTCATGAGTTTATAAAAATCTGCTCAAAGAATCTTGAAGCCCTAGCTACAGAAAGTCGGACTCTTTGCACATCTCATGAATTGTAAGAAGAGAGCTACCTAAGATCATAAAAGCTAAGGAAATTGAAATGTGAAACCATTTAGCTGAAAGACCTGATGTGGATACGAGATTCTTGGGGCCGTCTAACACTTACTAGATTAGTAAAAGTCAAGTATGTGTGGGGAAATTCCCAAGAGAATCCTGGGCAAGGTGCTCCATCCCGGGCCCCCGCATCAGCAAGTCCATCCCGGCAAGTCTATCCCGGCAACTCCCCCAACTCGGCAATGCACACCTTAGCAAGACCAGATACCCCACCTCGGCAAAGCATCCCACTTCGGCTGACCAGCTCGGCCCGACTTCGGCGTCCCAGTTCGGCGACAGTGCCCTGACCCTACATCTCCGCCAGGTCTCACCCGGCACGACACTCCATCCCGGCCAAGCGCCTCATATCGATGAAAGTAGTGAGCACTGACAGCTGTCCTCCCATGGACGCTCAAGCACGCTATGGCCCGTGCGACAAGACAAGGGGGACAGCCCGTATCTCCTGACAGATCGCCCTCCACAGCTCCCAAAGCGCCAGGATATGGCCTAACGGGACAAGACAGGCTACGACGGGACCAGACAGGCTACGATGAGACTGCGCCTCCCTAGTACCTGACAAAGTGGGCTATGACAAGACAACCAACAACCCGTTTGCCTCCTCCTCCTCCTCTATATAAACACAGCTACCCCTCCGGAGAAAAAGGGACGCCATTACCACTCTGGTATGCCATCTTCTTCCCCCCAAAAATCTCCTCCCTCTGCTTAGTTCACATACTAACTTAGGCATCGGAGAGCCCTGCGCCGCCCAGGCCAGGGTCCTCTGACCTGCGTTTCTTCTTCCTTTTCTCAGGCTCCAGGCGCAGGCATCGGTGTCCCTAATCTCACTCGGGTAAGTCCTCTAAGGCACCCCCCATCATTGTGGGTCGTTATTTTTTGCACCTACAAAGTAAATCCTCAATTTTTCAGACAAGGGATTACATTAATATCACTTTAATTCAAAATTTCCTTCATCTTTTAAAAAAAAAGTAAAAAAAAACAACATTTCTCCACTAAAAGACAAAAAAAAGCTCCACTTTTTCTATACAAAAAAGTCAAAAAGATTCAATACCAAACAACTAAAAATAAAATACCATCATAACCCCATTATATTTTATTCTCTCTTGATTTAATTGTTTACTACACTTCATTTTACATGTAAAATTACCAAACTGGATGTGTTTAGATTAAGTTTGCTATCGATGTCTAGAATGGTTGTAGTTTCTTGTTTCCTACAATGACCTAAGGAAGCTATGCGGAACCACGTTCCATCTTGGACATATGGAATCCAACTACACAAGGGTTAGAGCCTTAAACCAGCATGCTCAACACCATAGTCCAATGGGGCAACATCTAGTGGAGCATAATACATGAGGCATAGATGCATAGTTAGCTTTAAGGAGAAGCCTTTAAAATGTACATCAGAAAGATTTACCACACCATTGCATTGCCATCTCTGCAATTAAGCATATGCTGCTTCTCATACAAGAGGGAAACTATCTGATGCAGCCTTTTTTATTTTTAGAATCCCTCTTTTTTTGGCCAACCCTAATCCATGATGGAGCTTTTAATCTCCATTTCTATCATTAAGGTAAGCCACAGAAGATTGTTTGGAAATTAAACTGTTAACTAGACAACTCGTAGGACTCAAAATTCTGTTGGTTCACAAAATAATGCTTGCCTAACCACAAGATTTAAATTGAAGAAATACGTTTAGGACGAAAAGACTGGAGCAAGAATAGTGAAAGAAAGAGCAAAGTGAAGGGTTTTGCATTTGAAAGATAGAGTTTAGAGGAGAGGATCGTCGTCTTCTTCCATCACCAAGTGGAAGAAGATGATGCAAAAGAATATTTAGAAATGGAGGTTGCGATATTGCCAACCAATTGAAGATATTATCAAATGGGGTATTTTTGTCAAAATTGTACGAAACGCCCCTCCCGTTATATTATGATTTTTTTTCATAAAATTATTTAATTAAAATTTAAGCTTAACTTTTTTGTAAAAACCCTATTTTATAATGGTGAGACCCACGTATGGATTAAGATGGGGGTAGTAAGGCATGTCTAACTAGGGTTGCATAGAAAATTCGGTATCACCGCTAAATTGGACAGAATCGAGCGGTTCGAATTGGTTTTATAATAGACCGGTTCGGTCTACAGTTTAAAAATCATAGAAACTGCTTAGATTGGTCGATTATCAGTTTGAACCCCTGGTTCACCGCCTAAACTGAGCTAACCAGTATATTATGTAATTTGAGTATTTGACTATTTAGATTTTAGGGTTTCATTTGGCCGGCATTCGACAACTCATGTGCCTGCGCAACTTCTCAAATCTCATGTAACTCTCTTAGATTCTCACCGAATCCCCCCCCCCTCTCTCTCTCTCCATTTCTTCCTCTCTCTTTCCCAGGGAAAGTTTCCCTCATTCCTTCCCTCTATCATACGGTGAGCTAGCACGACCAACTCTCCTCCTCCGAGCTTTCTTCTCCAGCAGCGGCAAGTAAACCCCTCATTTCTGTAAGATCTAACCAGTCTTTGTTTAGATTTGTAACTACATAGAGGACCAGTCTTTATTCAGATCTGCAAGATCTTCTCTCTCTAATCTATCCAACCCATGAGCCCTTTTGGAAAAGGATAAAGATGAGCCCCAAGCATTCTCAACCTCTCTCCATCGATTGGAACCCATTTTTGCATTATCAAATCTGCCTCCTCACGAGGTAATCAATTGATAACTGAGAACTAAAGTTATCTATCCGAGATTTTTTCCAGTAAGGGCTTGGAAGCATTTGCATTTTCGCCTTTTATTTTCTTGTAATACATTTGCATTGTGCTTGGATGAGATTATGATCTTCAGTAACTAATCATGTGCTATTTCTGAGTTTCAATTACTAGATGGAACATACTGGAGATTCAGCTGAATGTGGTGCTGGTGCTACTGAGCCTTCTCGGCAGAAGCAGCAGTCGAAAACTGCTAGTGCTACTAAGAACTCTGGGGTGAAGGTATGCTCTAGCTCTGTTAAAACAAACAGTAATCCTAGTACTTCTATTTCTGAAGCATGCAGTTCTAAAAGAAGGGGTAGGGAATCCGATATATGGGAGCATTTTACAAAAAAGTATAAGAAAGACTCTAATGCAGTGGATGGTGCACATTGTAAATATTGTCCTCATAAGTATTCTTATAAAAATAAGAATAGTACTAGCATTTTGAGAAGTCATGACGGAGTTTGTCCCAACAATTCTCAAAATATTCAAGAGAAAAAGGAAACAACAAAAGGTTTTGACATTATCTCAAACCAAATTGGGTGAGAATAGCCTTGGTATCTGGAAATTTGACTAAGTTTTTTTTAGAGATGCACTTCTTAAGATGGTTGTCATGGATGAATTTCCATTTAAATTTGTTGATCATAAATGATTTCATCAATTTTGTGCTGCTATGCAATCTAATTGGAAACTAGTGTCACGTATGACTGTTGCTAGGGATTGTTTGTCTTTGTATAGTAGTGAGAATAACAAATTGAAGAAAATATTCATGAAATCAAATCAGAGAATTTGCCTCACTACTGATACATGGACCTCACTGCAAATCTATCTTACATGTGCCTCACATCTCATTGGATTGATAAAGATTGGAAATTGCATAAAAGAATCATAAACTTTTGTATGATTTTCAGTCACAAAGGAATTTTATTTATTTTAGTCTTTTTATTTGATGCATTCAATCCTACATAAGATGTTGTTTTATGTATATCAAATAATTGGCATCTAATTGCAGGAATAAGCGGAACTGTTATCATCTCATTGCTATGAATTTTTAGGTTACCACTAATACATCTTGTTATTTTTATTTTTGGGCCTAGGCTTGGCACTGGTCTCTTTCTCTCGATCCCTCCCTTTGCAATTGAAGTTCATTTTAAGATTTTTTTCCTATTTGTTCCTTGAAATTAAATATGTAAATGTAAATTTCCATCCCCATTCAAAGATGATATCTGAAAATGCAAATGAGGCTGCAGGTTATTTATAAGATGGAAATCATAGATTGAAACTATTTTTACTCGATTTAAATAAAACTTTCAAAATGATTTGTTTAAATGTGTTGATCTCAAGAATACAAAGGATTAGCTCTTTAGATTTGAGGATTTTTTTCACACCAATTTTTCATAATCTAAGAAAATAAATATAAAAAAGAAAGTAGAAGCATAAACACGAGTTTTCAAAATGGACAAGGATGAAAGCAAATAAAAAAAGATGGGAATGACGAGAATGAATATGAGTTTCCAAAATTATGTTGTAATCCAAAAGAAAAAGAAAATTAAAAAACCATAGAGTATGCGCTAAACTTTATCCTAGGATCCACTCATATTAGATTAAGATCGTCGAACTTCCCATAAAATAAAACTGCCTCTTATTTCAATAGCTTATTTATTCAATAGGTGTACCCTGATGTGAACTTTCAATCTCATGTCAGCGCCTTTAAATTCAAGGGATCATTAAGTTATATAATTTTACATCTTTTTTTAAATATTTTGATGCATAAAATAAATTTTAATAATCATAGAAGTTAAAAAAAATAGATTTATATTTTTTAATAGTTTTCCAAAAACTTCTTAAATTCAGCAATATTCCATTTTTTATTTCGGAATTGATTGTTTGATTTTAAATGGAGTTATATGAGGTTGGATTCGGGTTTAAATTAATCCAGAAAACTTATATTGTGTGATGGGAGTCGAAGACATAACCTTTAAAATAATATGTAACACCTTTTACTAACTTTGCAATCTATTTCATATAATAAAAAATATATATATGTACAACAGATGAGGAGGTCTCATCAAATTTTATGGATTTAGCCTTCTTTTTTTTCTTTTCGAGGGTGTGCCCGAAACTATTTGACATGAAGTGGTAGAAAAATTAAAAAAAGATTCTATTGTGATAGGAAAAGAAAAATATTCTAAAAACTATCATGAGTTTACTATTTAAGCTTAGGCATAACATAACTATTATGGTAGGTATTGAGTTTACTATTCTTCTGATTCTACATATCTTACTGCACACTAATGTACATAAAAATTGAACTATAGCCTTCTTTTTCTAAAATCTTAGATTTCTAGATATTCTTCATAACTTAAAATAATAATAATTAATTATCATAAAAAAATAAGACTCATATCTTAATCGTATGATAATAATAAAGATAATCGGTAATAATATCACGACCATCTTATGAATTCATATATTATAATACATATATTATATTAATTTATATGTTAGGTATTTTTCATTTAAATATAATTTGTATACAATGTATAATATTAACTGTGCAATCTATTTCATATAATAAAAAATCTATAAAAGTACAATAGATGAGGAGGTCTTATCAAATTTTATGGGTTTAGTCTTCTTTTTTTCTCTTTTTGATGTATGCCTGTAACTATTTGACACGAAGTGGTAAAAAAATAAAATAAAAAATCTATAGTGATAGAAGAAAAAATATTCTAAAAACTGTCATGACTTTACTATTTGAGCTTAGGATAACATAACTATTATGGTAGGTATTGAGTTTACTTTTAATTCTACATATCTAAGTACACACTAATGTACATAAAAATTGAACGATAGCCTTCTTTTTCCATTTCTCGATATTCTTCATAACTTAAAATAATAATTATTATCATAAACAATGAGATGAGTATCTTAATCGTTGATAATAATAATGATAATTGATAAATGTTAGTTCCTTTTCATTTAAATATAATTTGTTTAGAATGTATCATAATTTTAATTTCTTTTATAACTTTTTAAAAGTTAATAGGTTTTTTATTAGGGTAATATTCAGGTGAGAACTAGTTCTCATATATTATATGAGAACTTTTTTGTAGGGCCCAATTGTGGACCCCATTTGGGGATGGGACCTGGGGGATGGAAAGATCTATGTAAGACTACCCTAAGTATCAAGTTTGACCCCAAACCCATGCCCCTAACCCCTTCATCCGTGGCCCACAAGTTTAATGGCTTCATATTAAAAAAAATATTCAACCCTCGATCTAACTGTTCAATCCATTCGGATGTGTGTCGATCCTTGAGATATGTGACTATCAGGGGGTTCCCTATTAGTTACTAGGTTTGGATGGGTTGCTAGTTGGGCCCCGTAAAAAAGTTCTCATATAATAGGTGAGAATTAATTCTCACTTGAATATTTTCCTTTTTATTATATGAATTATGTTAGTTAGGACATATTTTGCTAGTATAATATATACAGTGGTTGGGACCGCCCCAGTTAGACATGCCTTACTATCCCATCTTATTCCATACGTGGGTCTCACCTTACCAACTCTGCTCCTTTTCATAACCCTGCAGCAATTTCATTAAAATCAAGGTGAGTCCACTATTGATCACGAGTCACAAGACCTTCATGTGATTCGCAGCACTCACTTTTCTCCTTTTTTATGGAAATCAATTGGAATATTCATGTGTAATTAATAATATTGTGTGTTTAATCTGATGGTGAGCAACCAATGTGATCGACATGAAAACTTAAATTGAAGCAGGTAACAGGGGGCTAGAGTTTGTAAAGAGTGTGAATGTTGAAAAGTGATTCTCACTCATGAATTTAACCTCCTCTCAATGCATAAGAGGAGAAATCAAAGGGCAACCATTTGAGTTTGGTCTATTTACCTTCTTAATTAAATCAGAAAAGGAGATTTACCCTTTAATTATCAGTGACTAACAATCATTTGAGTTTTTACTATTTACCATCTTAGCTAAATCACAAAGGAAATTTAGCCTTTCAATTATCAATATAACTAATAAAGTACAAAAAAAAATAAAATTGTATGGGCTGAGGACTGTATGCTCTCCAAAGTCCAAACCAACATTTTCGTTGACTATATTGCCCTCTGTTTTCACACCTTAAAATCCGAACGGAAACTCCAGCCACAAACAAGTATGAAATTGACAGACTAGGATCGACTCCAATCATATGCAAGAGGATCATTTTCCTTTAACATGTACTAAAGCCACCAAAATTTATGTACCCCATGTGGACGACCCACACCCATCAACCAAAACAATCTGCCCTCATCTTTTTAAGGAACTACATGAATATCATTAACCTCACAAAACATATGAACCCATTTGAGTTTCCCTTCTTTTGAAGGTTTCAACCCTCTTGTGGGGCCCATCTGGTGATTATACCAAGGGTCCAACGCTAGAGCTTCCCAAGTTAGAGATGTACCATGGAGAACCAGAGGAACAAGCAACTGCAGGCAGACTTCTCAAAATGGGGTAGACAACCGGAAGAAGCCTAAACAGGACCAGAGTGCACCCAAGCAAGACCAAAAGAAGCATCGGAAGCGTAACAAGCCAAGAGACTTAGCCAAAATCAAATGCTATAAATGTCAGGAACTTGGCCACATCGCTAAAACTTGCCACAAACACCCTAACTTTGTCACTCTCTTTGGTTTGCTCCGAAGCACTTTATGTGGATGAAAGTTCTAATGGATGGATAATTGATTCAGGGGCAACCAAGCACGTGACAAAGGATAGGAGTGGTTTTCGGGAGTTCCAGTCAATAGATGTCGGTTGCAACAAGCTCTACATGGGAAATAATTCTTCCGAAGACATATCAGGAATCGGTGATTATTATCTCTCAACGTCTACAGGAAAAACCATGGTGCTCCATGAGACGCTTTTTGTACCTGGCATGAGACGGAACCTCCTCTCTGTTTGCCGACTCGCGAGGGACGGTTTTGATTTTCGTTTTACTAAGGATAGAGTTTCCATTAGAAAAAATAGTTATATTTATGCATGGGGTTTTATTGTAGGAGACTTATATGTTTTGGATTTCAATAATTCAATGGTTGAGTTTTCTGATTTATTTATGGTGCATGACACAAGTTCCGAATCTATAAAGTGGCATGCTCGATTGGGCCATATAGGAAAAGATCGAATGATCCGATTGGCTAAGGAAGGCCTGCTTGGATCTCTCACACAAGTACAGTTGCCCACATGTGAATCTTGTGTGACAGGCAAAGCAACAAGAAAACCTTTTCCAAAAGCTACAAGATCCAAAGCCTCATCTTGAGATCATCCACTTTGACATTTGTGGACCAATGAACGTGGCTAATAGACAAGGAACTCGATATTTTATTACTTTCATTGATGATTACTCTCGTTATGGTCGTGTGTTTTTTATTTCCCACAAATATGAGGCAATTGTTTTTTTCAAAATTTTTACAAAAGAAGTTCAAAATAAGTTTGACAAAAACATCAAGACCCTCAAGACCGATCGAGGTGGAGAATACACTTCGGAGATTTTTAAAAGTTTTTGCATGGAAAATGGAATTTCTCGTCAACTGACTATGGCCTACACCCCACAACAAAACGGAGTTGCGGAAAGACGTAACAGGACCCTGTTAGACATGGTTAGATCAATGATGGCTCATGCAAATTTACCTGTCTCCTTTTGGGGAGATGCGTTATTAGCTGCATCATATATCTTAAATAGAGTCCCTTCTAAGTCTGTTCCTAAGACTCCGTATGAGTTGTGGACCGGTAGAAAACCTTCCTTGGGAGACCTACGCCCGTGGGGTTCTTTAGGGCATGTCCTTATCACGAATTCTAATAAATTGGAGCGTAAGACAATCCCAAGTATCTTTGTGAGATACTCTGAATTGTCAAAAGGATACGTTCTAGTTCATGAGGATGTCAATGGCAGATTAATTGAAAAAGAATCTCGTGATGTAGATTTCTTCGAGTTTCAATATCCTGAAAAGAAGAAGATAAGGGTGTCCATTGAACTATTTGAAATGGTTGACTTCTCCTACCACGAGGAGCCGACACCACTTGCTGGTCTTAGTGGGAGAGATCCTATGGTGTCACAGGCAAGTGGGAGTGATCAGGATGCCCTTCGTCGTTCTTCTCGTGGATTGATTCCAAAGAAGTTTTTTGAAATTGAGGGAACTTCTTATGCATACATTGTAACTGATGATGACGAATCACGTTCTTATAAAGAAGCAATGGAATCAGCAAACTCGAAGGCATGGATGCTCGCTATGAATGATGAGATAAGCTTAATGCGTAAGAACCATGTATGGGATCTTGTGGATCTTCCCAAGGATAGGAAAGCCATTACAAACAAATGGATTTTGAAAATTAAGCGAAAAGCCGACGGTTCCATTGACAAATTTAAAGCTAGGCTTGTGGCTAAGGGGTTCACACAGAAAGAAGGTGTGGATTATGAAGAAACTTTCTCCCCTGTGGTGAGATTTTCTTCTGTCCGCATGATCTTATCTATTGTGGCCCACATGGATTTAGAATTACACCAGATGGATGTTAAGACCGTTTTTTTAAACGGTGATCTTGAGGAGGAAATATACATGAAACAACCAATAGGATATGTGGAAAAAGGCCATGAGGATAAAGTTTGTAAACTCAAGAAATCTATCTATGGCCTTAAACAATCCTCGAGACAATGGTACAAAAAGTTCCATAACACAATCCCGTCAAATGGTTTCTCCATGTGTTACGAAGATCATTGTGTTTACATTAAGCGATCTAAACATAAATTTGTGTTGCTATCTCTTTACGTTGATAATATTCTTTTGGCTTGTAATGATATTGGTTATTTACTTGAGACCAAAGCTTGGTTGTCAACTGTTTTTGAAATGAAAGATTTGGGTGAGGCTGAGTTCATTTTAGGGGTTAAAATTACGCGGAATCGTTCAAAACGCATTCTTGGCTTGTCCCAAACAACTTACATTGAGAAAATTCTAGAGAAATTTAGAATGGCCAATGCTAGTCCCGTTGAGACCCCGATTGATAAGGGTTGCAAATTAAGTGTAATGCAATGTCCTCAAACCGATGCTGAAACAAAAAGAATGGCTTCCATACCCTATGCCAGCGCTGTAGGAAGTTTAATGTATGCTATGTTGTGCACACGCCCTGATATTTGCTATGCGGTTGGGTTGGTTAGTCGATTTCAAAGTAACCCGGGTATTGCTCATTGGAATGCCGTCAAATGAATCTTTCGATATTTAAAGGGCACCAAAGATATGATGCTTTGCTATCACGGTGGTGGCTTGAGTTTATTAGCATACAGTGACTCATCTTTTTCGGATGATCCCGACGACGGTAAATCCACATCGGGATATGTGTTCTTACTGGGCGGGGGAGCCATTTCATGGTCCAGTAAGAAGCAGGAGTGTACGGTCATGTCGACCACTGAGGCCGAATATGTTGCTTGCGCACTAACGGCCATGGAGGCTGTATGGATTCGCCGTTTTCTGTTGGATTTGGGACTAGTATCCATTGCTCGTGATCCCATTCCATTGAGAACAGATAGTACAACTGCCATATGCTTGGCAAAAGACCCTCAGTTTCATCAGAGGGCAAAACATATCAAACGAAAGTGGCATTTTATCCGTGAACAAATAGAAGCAAAAGAAATAGCAATATCTCATGTGCCATCTTTGGAAATGATTGCTGACCCGATGACCAAACCCTTGGCGCGAGAACTATTCGCTATTCATGTAAGGCGTATGGGAATGCAATATATGTAATCCTTTTATTCAGTGGGAGTGTATTGGACTTATTTCAATAAAAGTTTTTGTGGTTATATGCGTGTAATATTCTTTTCATTCATACATGTGCATATACTTTACATTGGCAACATACACAATAAGCGTGTGTATTAGATGCACACGTGGCACCAAACAGGTGAGGTCATCCACTAGCACGGATAAAGACCGCCCTTGATGTCTTAGTGACTGATAGGATGAGGTACATGCATTTGTTTGATATCCTAATTTAGCCAATATAGATCTTATTAGTGCGTACAGATGTATGGAATGCCGACTCAGTCTCGTGTGCATTGGGGTGATGTGGATCACAAGACTGAATGAGACTTAGCATTAGTCGTCGGACAAATCACACCCTAATAAGTCCGATAGCCTGTTTTAGAAACCAAGCGTGGTTGTGTTTGTGACGATCAGCTTGCGCAGTAGTGAAATGGTGCAATGTTAGCATGGGCTCCGTTATAGAGCTAATGCATTTTCACACTGCGACACGTGTCTACAGACATGCATGTTTAAGGACCTACCTACGAGCAACGGGATAATACCCTAGAAATCCTGTTTGTTGTGCGAGAGTTAGTCCCGTAGGTGACTCTTGAGCTTGGAGCTGGTTATTGTGTGAACCAATTCTTGAGGCTCTTGTGCCCTTATACCAACCTCTTCGTTGGAAAGATGAGATCGGTGATGCTACTTTAGCTGCAGTTGTGCCATGGCAACATTGGAGCCTACGAGCCGCCGTGCTAAGAAAGCTGCTTAGTTGATTCTGACCCTCGTAAGTCCATGGGAAGACCCCTTGACATCACACTCTAATTTATACATGCTTACGATACTTATCAGCCCGGGCTATATTGAGTATTTTGAAAATTTTAAGACAAATAATTTTCTAAATTATATATATGTATAAATATGTTATTTTATAAAAAGAAATGTTTGTAAAATGTTTTACTCGATAAGTTGAATAAGCACGTATGTGGGTTGAACACGACTCAAGGGTATGAGTCAACATCCAATCCGGTGTGGTCATGCGAGTGTCTAGGGCAGACTGATGTGTCGGTGAGTTGGTGTATTCTAGTCAGATGGCGACTTAGTGTACATTCTCTCCGTGAATAGGCATAGTGGAGGTCCCACTCTTCAGGTCCATTTTTACTTTGTAGAATTTGATGATGGAAATTAGTGATCAAATGGAATGAATCTTATTCGGTGCGAGTGGGAGATGTTGGCATTTGTGGTGGGACCCACTTGTGTTTGCATGTGGATAGACCCCACTCACAAAGATACACCCCTCACAAGGAGTCTCATGGTGATAAGGATAGCTTGAGTTTTATTCAACTCTCTATCTCTTTATCATATCTACATTCAAATTCAAATTGAGAGAGATTGATCATAATCATCTCTCAATTCGAATTTGAATAGAGATCTCATCTCCCATTAGCCTAAGGGCTATATATAGACATGAGAGAAATAGCCTTAAAATAACTTTGAAGAATTAATTTTCCTTTCACTAGATTTCAAATTCTCCATCATCATCTTCTGCATCCAGGGTGTCCATCCTTGCCCTTGGATCTTGAAGAGTGACTTATATGTGACTGATCTCTCGTGGACAGTCATAGATCTCCACACCACTGCCTGATTCAAGCTGATATTGTCCAAATTGCGTTTGTAGCAGCCAGCATCTATAGATCCCTGCTTCCGCTATATTTACATCCTTCACTTTTGAAGGTTTCAACCCTCTTGTGGGGCCCATCTGGTGATTATACCAAGGGTCCAACGCCAGAGCTTCCCAAGTTAGAGATGTACCATGGAGAACCAGAGGAACAAGCAACTGGAGGCAGACGATGGGATTGGATTGCATGTGAAATTGTGAATACATAAACCATTGTGCTTTGTATAGGACTTCATTACTTAATATTTTTGATTGGTTGTGGCCTCTTTTTAGACTGACCAATGAGATGAAGACTTGTGTAGACATGCATACAATGATTGAAGGCCGTGTGATGGAATCTAATGTCATATTATCTTATACTAGACTACACATAGTATAAAATAGTTCTTACAAAAAAAAAATAGTATAAAATAGAAGTAAATATATAAAGTATATATCTATCAATCGCCTCATGCTATGATTAGATCTCTCTCTCTCTCTCAGACACATTCATGGTTAGCATTTGCTAGTTCATAGTTTAATAAACCATGCATGAACTTTGCCAAGGAAAAGCATGGAAAGTGTATACACATGCACAGATAACCCCACACAAAATGCTCTTGAAAGGAGGTTAAAATTAATCCATGTAGGTCATGCCACTATTAAGCAATTAGAGGGAGAATAGGTAGGTTCCACATGTTAGGTCACTAATTAAGAAATAGTGGGGGTGGTCACTTTTGATAATTCTGCATACTGACCAAGGCTTCTATTAAGCAATGCGAGGTCTGGGATGTGGGGGCCACTAAGATGCATTCATTAGAAATGATAAGGTGTACATGTAGACTAGGGAGTGCAAAAATAATACCGTCTATATATCTAAAATCCGAAAGGGCTTCACAGTTAGATAATTTTAACTGCTTTTCTAAGATTTCTTTGATACCCACTCATAGGATTAAAAAAAAAAAAAAAACACCTACAAATCTCATTTGAGTACTTAACATAAGTTAATTCTCTACGATTACATATAGCTTCCTCATCAGCTGAAAGGTGAGGCAACTCTCTTTCCAGAGAAATGGCCAGGCTAGCTATAAATATATATATATATATATATATATTCTCGCACAACGCTTCCTTTGAATTTCTTTTTTTGACAACTCAAATTGCAAATTGTTTAAAGCATGAGAGTCCTTCATATTTGCTTTTCAATTCCACGTCAAACATGTCAAAGCTGGATTTATTGGTGGAAACCCTTTTCTTTTAAGGTCTTTACAACGTCAGAATATTCCTCTTTAGTTTTCACTCTTTCTCTAAAATTATGAACAAGCTTCATAATGCAATATGAATATTGTTTATAGAAGTCGTTTAAAGATAGAACCCACCATGAATAAGACATGGTCTAGAAGGACAAAATATTAGTGATACACATTTAAAGGCATAGAATATTTAAAGACTGGAAAAAGCATAACTGCATAAGTAGGGGCGATTGTTCACAACTTCACATGCGGGTTGGTTCTCAAATGGTAACCTGTAACTGAAAAAGAGAGAGACACCAACCGTTTCCTACACATCACAACTTTATAGTGCAGATGGTTCAATGCACTTAGCCTCCCCTCACTTTGTATATGTGAATTGCTATTATCTCACATGTGTGAGTTATATCACCTAGCATGTATGAGTTTCCATCATATGTATGAGTTGGGTCTCTTTATATGTGTAAGTTTCCATCACCTCATATATGCGAGTCTCATAGGTCCCAGGCTCCTAGCCCATTAGCTGGGATACAAAGAAAAAAGTATAGAATGGTTAGTACGAGAAGCACGATATAAAATCACTAAAACGGCTATGTCACGACTAGTCATGAAATCCGGCCACCCAGTCTACCAAAGCTCACAAAACCGAGAGCTTGTTTTTACCTATCCTTGTTAAGTTTGTCAATTGAGCCCGTTAAAATAGGTACCCCGGCCTAGCCCTGCCTAAGCCCGAAAATATAGGGCTTTTAAAAAAAGTTGAGCCCAATGGGCTAGGCTTAAACAATGATTTTAAAGCCCGGCAAAAATGGGACTGAAAATGGGGAGAACAGGACCGGCCCGGCCGCAAGGAAATTTCCTTAATTTTTCATGATTTTACCGAAATCGCCCCCACTAATAGCAAAAAGTGGCTAATTAGGGGGGTAACTTCAACCCTCATAATCAAAATCTCTCCTCACTTCTCAAGCTCTCTTACCTCTACCTACTCTCTCTCGCCTCGCTCTCGCATGACGCATGCCCTCGCCTTCGCCCTCTCTCCCTCCCTCGCTTCTCCCTCTCTCTATTTCTGTGTTTTTTCTATCTCACTATCTTTCTCTCTCTCCCCTCTTCCTCTATATCTCTCTATTTCTAATCTCTTTCTTCCTTTCCCTCATCCTCTCTCTATCTCTCAGCCTCTGTAAAGAGCTCTTGGCTCTCACTACTCATGGCCTGTCACTTCTCACGGCCTTTAGTAAGTTCTATTTATTTCTTATTTTTATTTTTTGTATTGAAAAGTTTAGTGATTGTTTTTTTCTTCCTTTTCTTGTTTGTGATGTTTCCTTTTTTCCCTTGTTGTAGTTGTTTTTCCTTTAATGATGTTTTATTTATGAAAAAAAAAACACTTTGGGTTGTGGTGGTTGGTAGCAGTGCAATTAGTCAAGTTATTATATTAAGGTCAGGTTGGCAAGATGAATAGAGAGTGGGAATCAACGACAAACCTCTTGAGCGTATTGTCTAGTTGGGCAGCATAACAGTGTTAACAATGGATCAACATACATACTTGGGTGTACTTAATTAAACACAATTTTAAAAATGCTTGAAATGTTTGCAACAAAGAGCAAAATTTGAAAAACAAGAAAAGAAGAAGAAGAAGAAGGAAGTGCACATTTTTTGATGTATTAAGGTTTGTGCCGGCTTCTTCTGGGTTTATCAAGTGAAGCACTTACTTACCGCACAATATATTTTAAATCTTGAACCGTTTAACTCTGTTTTGAAAATCCTTTTTAGTTTTAGATAGATGTATGTAGAGAATGTTTAGCTTATATTCAAGATCGTACTCCTAGGCCTACACGGGACGGGATTTGATGTATGCCTATTCAATTTAGGCTTGGGATTGGACAACCCCTGGCAGGCCCGCCCAATATTCAGGACAGGATTGGACAACCCAAGCCCATGGGCCCAGCCCGGCCCATTGCTAGGCCTAGACTCCTTACCCTAAGAGGAGGGTAGGGACCAATTTTGAAAGACTCGCCTCCTTGAGAACTGGGCTTGGTTAAGATGCGGCTTAGCTCGGGCGACCATTTGTCCAATAATATATATAATTTATAGATGATTTTCTCCTATGCTTTGCAATCCATTCGGATTGGTACCATTATCACGATAGGACCTGGTGAAATTAGGAGGGGTTCCACCTTTGGGGACTGTCCGGATGTACGTTCCTTGAAGAGCGCATGCATAAGAGAAGATTCTCCTATAATATATATCATTTAAATATATATGTGTAAGTATGCACTTTGTTATCATGTATATGACATAAATGTGTGTGCATGTAAATATATTAACTTAGTTTTTATCATTATATCAAATAAATATGAATTTTTTATTTACATATGTTTTCAATTTTACCCAAACAAATATTTCCATCTCAGTCAATTTCTTTCTTTATTCCAAATATTCCATATGAACAAATTGGCCCATTTGGATCATGGATATGAATTTATCCCCTGGGGTTATAAATCCTATCTATTTACAACAAGGAAATATAAGGAGGACGCCCGATGGGAATTTGGGATGCCCATTGGCATTTAGGAATGTCATCTTTTTTTTTTTACTAGAAGTTTAAATTCTAACCTCCTGAAAAGTCACTTTTAACCTTTGAAATCCTCAAAACTCCTAACTCGTTGTAATATAGCGGCAATATCATAAAAGACTCCTCATACAATCTACGCACTTTGTAAAGTACAAGCTCCTTTGCCATATGGGCTCTCCTGTAATTAATGCGGGTCCCAAACTCAATCTAACATTCATTGATGATCTCGTTGGGCCTAAGATCGTTGTTGCATCACACCTTTTCTTCAATGAACTCTGCTACTAGCTTCGCAGTTGCTTGCCGATGTGCTATTCCTATAAGTGGTTTAGAGCAACAATGTTTGTCCTTAAACTTTTGAACTCTGAAGTGTGGACCAGAATCTACCATGGAGGCATGTATACGCCAGGGACAATCGACTCCTTTACAACTTAGTGTAACCATCTTCATGTTAGTTCTCTCATGTTTCAAAGTGAAGTTATTATATATTGCATACTTTGCTATAGCTCTTCTAAAAGCCCCACGATCAGGAAACTCCATACCTAGCCACATCTCCCTACCTGAACAGGTCCCTTCTTCGGGCACGACACTATAAGGGACCATCGCGTCCACGAGGGGAGCTTTATTAAAAGCTGCCTTCTTCGTTTATGCTCGTAGTATGTCTTTCAACACCTAATTTAATTAGTTCGCTAGTTGCTGAACTTCCATTCACATCCACATTCATTGCGGGAGCACTTATGAAGCTGTGCACACTTTCGGTTCCATTCACATGAAGCATATCTACATTGATTTTTTCGAACATGGACTCATCATCATCTGCAAAATAAGACAATGTTGTTGGGAATTTGATATCGTGATCCTCCTCTATATCAACCGTGTGAGTTTCTTTAAAAAGTGGAGGTGATGGTGGCGGTGAAGGTGGCAGCACACCCTTAAATTTTTTATCAGGCAGTGTAGTGCTGGGAGCGTCTCAAATGATCTCGTTTCTTTCATCCTGTAGAGACCTGCAACATAGAATTATGAGAAAAAAAATTAATTTCCATCCAGGCTGAATATATTGCAATATAGTTTTAACTTCTAAACATACCTATTGCCACGACTTTGTTGGAAAGTGCTTCCATCGCATTGCCTTCTTGAAACGAATAATAATATCCATTTTGCTTCGCCTCTTGACGATTTTAACATACCATTGATATCATTGTCATCGTCGATATCTATCAACAAAAAAAAACTCCTATTGTGTATAAGATACTTTAGAGTTATCTCATCAGACGTTGTTGCCCAACTCGATGCTTCCAAAGCAATTTTGAAAAGCTCATTCAACGCGACATTGCTCGAAAGATATCTCAACTTCTGCTTTCCCCCTTGTATTGAGGACGATTGAGCTCAAATTCAAACTCACCGTCATAGTGAAGGATTATTTGGTGCCTCAACATTTGACATGCTATTAGAACATCATAAAAAATATATATTACTTTGACATTCTCCTTCTTATTAGAAATGAATTATGTATAAAGTACTTTGGTTGTTGACATTTAAGTCAACGTAGTATTACGGATTACATTGAAGAGTGCAAAACAGTAAATATGGCTCCTGTGCAAAATATACCATATTCAATGAAACAGACAATAAATAGCATACAGTGAAAGAGAACATGTATCCATGCATTAAATGATAGATATGTATTATAAGTTCTCAATAGAAATATGAGATTGATTTCTAGGGTTCCATCTTGTGAAGAGAAGTTGATTTTCATTACCTCCTGTCTGTGGACTTTGACAATAGTAGCAGCAGGAGATTGATAGAAAATTAATGGTGACATCAATGGTGGAAAAACACACTAGTGATTCAGTTTTGCGGCTATACAACACTCTTACAACACCCTCTTTGTGATTTTGGAGAAGTGGGAAGAAAAAGGCTCGAAATCGGATTATATAGACTTTGTGGCCAGCGTCATCGCCGACCTTATTCAAATATAAATAAGGTCATCGCCGACCTTATTCAAGTGTAAATAAGGTCGGCGATGACGATGTGCTCTTTTGGTAAAAAAAAATGAAAATCGCACATAATTGCTCTAATTGGTGCTGCACTTGCTAAAATGTTTGATTGCGTAACATGACCGGATAACATGTTTTTTCCGGTAAAATCCTCTTATAATAATCTTCTAATTGATATGCACTTCTTAAATAAAAGAAGATAACAAAGTATGATAAGATCCACCGCAATCAATCACTTTATCTACAATGACACATGCGAAGACAAATATTTCAAAGACATGTAAAGGATTTGCTCAATATTTAAAGTTGATTTCTTGAAAATACCAATAGGAAAACAAGCCCTTCTAATAGCTCATTTAATCTCATTTGTAAAACTTAAAACTGCAATTAAAACATGAGAAAATCCACCACTATCAAGCATTTTATTTATAATGATATATTTGAAGATTGACATTAAAGAAAAACTGAATTCTTGAACAGCTGAGATAATAATTAAAAAAATAATAATAACTAGGGCTGCACATGGGCGGTTCGGATCGGTTTAACACTAAAACCAACAACCAAACCGAACCTGTCGGTTTTTTAATTAACCGATCCGATCCGACCGATGGAGAAGGCTTAAACCGAACCGAACGTTTCGGTTCGGTTCGGTCGGTTAAACCGTTGTTTTTTATTTTATTCTTTTGAAAATCAAACATTGAAAATTTCAAAATGATGATACCCGGTCCTTTGCATTTATTCCAATGTTTAGTGCAAACATAAAAATCCAACATTCCAGTGACCCATGTAAAAAATAATTCTACTCCACAAAGAAAGTTTGGACTAAATGCAAGCGCACAAAAATGAAATCCTAAGGCAAAAATAGTAAAAAAGCAATACTTAAGTTATTGTATATGGTCGGTTCGGTTTAAGCGGTAACCGTGGGCTCAATCCGATAACCGACCGATGTAAGCGGTTTTTATGATTTTCAAACCGTTAACCGAACCGATCTATTATAAACCGATCCGAACCGCCCAGTTTGGTCCGATTTTATGGTGATATCGGATTTTTTGTGCAGCCCTATGAATAACTCATAACATATCTCACCACAAGCAAAAAGTTATCATAAAAAAATTCGTCGTAATTTAGATTTTATAACACATTTGTTGTACTGAGAAAATGGCCCAATATCTACTTTGATCCTTTATTTCTTTGAACAAATTTGGATAAAATCACATCTTGGGTGGATATACCACTTGTGCCAAGTTGTGAGGAAATCACATCTTGATTGAGGAAGAATCCACCAACAATCCCTAATAAGTAGGGACTAGCACAATAACCCCTGCTCTCTGCACGGTTACATCCATACATTTGAAATTCAATATCTATATATATATTTAAAATCTAAAAATTCATGCATTGCAAACTAATATATATACTGTTAGTATCTGACTTGATCCAATAGAGTCAGAACACACAGTAGATCCAGATTCCACACTATGCTGTGGGCTGGGGAGAGAGCTGCTCTGCGAAGCTGGGCGTTCAGTGTTCTTATGGAGGAACGAAGTCACTCGACCACCGGGAGAGGAACGAGAGCGGTGGGCCTTCAAAAAGGAGTGATGGGCAACCTTAGTCTATATGTTGCTCGTGAGCCGCCAAGTACCGTAGAAAAAGATATATGAAAATTTAACAAATGATTATTACAAATATAATATTTGTAAATTTGGAGCGGTTTAATTTATGAACCTTTACTTGTGAAATTTCCATTCAATCCCACAAACACTTAAAATTTGGTTTTTAATTAAAAACTATAGAAAAAATAAAAGAAGAGAAGAAAGTACCTTTTTTGGAAAATAAAAAGGAAGTACAGAAGAAAGGGAATGGGAGAAATGGGTTATGAAGGGAATATGAGAGTACAAAGAAAGTGATGTTGAAAGTGGAGTTGATGAGAGTTCATAATTGAGTAATAGTTATAAGGGATAACCGATCGCATGTAATATGGGAATAGAGGTGTAGTGGTTCTAGATAGTAGGATAACTTCTAGTCAAAATTACAGGACATGGTCAAACCTCAAGTCGAATCCCTTGGCTATAATATATTATAATGACAACGGTTGGGCTTGAATGGGTTGGCCTGAAACTACTCTAACTAATTGACTTGCCCGACTCCATACCCAACCCAACCAAATCCGTCCAGGGTTTAGGTTTTGGGATGCTCAAAAGGAAAAGGAGAAGTTGAGTTTGATACTAGTTATTTTTAATTTTATTTTAAAATATAATGGATAATCTATAAATATTTTGTATGCACATGAGGACTCAAAACCTGCAAGTGCAACTGACCAATTTGACATTTTATAAATGTCCATCCTTTTTTGTCAATTTTTTCTTTTTTCTTTTTTCTCTTTTTGCCAAACCTTAGTGACTACTATATAAATTAAGTATATCAAATGGGCAAGGCGAGTTGGGTGGAGTCAAAATATGAAATCAACTTAGGCTTAAGTCTAAAAACTCATACTAATATTGACCCAACAAACCTCCTATCAAACTTACCCATAATAGGAGTATGTTGCATATGATTTCCATCTATTGATGAAGGTATGTGATATGAAGGTTTAAACACCACTTAACCAATAGGCAAGGCGAGTTGGGCGGAGTCAAAACATGAAATCGACTCATGCTGAAGTCTAAAAACTCATACTCATCTTGATCCCGATAAACCTTATCCTTAATAAGACCTGGCTGCATATGATTGCCAATGTAAAATTAGGTTGCATATGATTGCCGGTATAAATTAATCTACTGCCAACCCTATTTAATAAAATTGAATAATTTTTCTTTTATTATATTGGTCAGGAGTGATACTTTCAATTTGAAGGAATCCTTAATAAGACCTGGCTGCATATGATTGCCAATGTAAAATCAGGTTGCATATGATTGTCGGTATGAATTAATCTATTGCCAATCCTATTTAATAAAATTGAATAATTTTTTTTTTTAATATATTGGTCAGGAGTAATACTTTCAATCTGAAGGATCATGACAAGGTGAATCTTTTTACCAAAATAATGGAAAAAACCCTTTCATTCCGAGTAATCCAAATGAAACGGCATGAATGCAAAATGAAATAGCAATGGCATGAATGCAATTCTATCAAACACCCATGCCATTTACAACTCCACTAAACCAGCATGAAATCCTCACTCTCTACAAAAACCACTTGCCTCTTCCCATCTCCCCCAACATTATTATTTTCCTCTGTTTTCTCTCCAAAGAGAACAGAGAGAACCTAAACCCAAAAACAGGAGAAGATAAGGGAGTAGCTGAGAAAATCAAAAGAAAAAGAAAGGAAAATCAAATCAGATCCTCTTCTTCTCTTTCTACATTTCTTTTCCTCTCCTCCTTATTTCTCACTATCATGATTTACAGTAAATGAAAGTTACTCTGTTCTACTTCAATGGCATGTCCTTCAACACAAGATGCATCTCCAGAAATCCTCCCTTGGCTCAAATCCCTCCCTTTAGCCCCAGAATACCATCCAACACTAGGAGAATTCCAAGACCCAATTTCTTATATCCTCAAAATCGAAAAGGAAGCGTCCAAATTCGGAATCTGCAAGATCGTGCCGCCCCTCCCGGCACCGCCTAAAAAGGCTGCAATCTCCAATCTCAACCGCTCCCTCGCCGCCCGAAACCCACACAAGCAGCCAGCATTCACCACCCGCCAGCAGCAGATCGGTTTCTGCCCCAGGAAATCACGACCCGTGCAGAAACCCGTATGGCAGAGCGGCGATCCTACACTCTGCAGCAATTCGAGGCAAAAGCGAAGCATTTCGAGAAAACCCATTTGAGGAAGAGCCCGAAAAAGGGTCTCTCTGCTCTGGAAGTTGAGAGTTTGTTCTGGAAGGCGACAGCGGATAAACCCTTTTCCGTTGAGTATGCGAATGACATGCCCGGGTCGGCTTTTGGGGCAGTGAGCATGAAGGGCGGTGAGGCGGCAGCCACGGTGGCGGAGACGGCGTGGAATATGAGGCGGGCGTCGCGGGCAAAAGGGTCTCTGCTGAGGTTTATGAAGGAGGAGATTGCAGGGGTGACTTCGCCAATGGTGTATGTGGCTATGATGTTTAGTTGGTTTGCATGGCATGTTGAGGATCATGATCTTCACAGCTTGAATTATCTGCATTTGGGGCCGGGGAAGACGTGGTATGGGGTGCCGAGAGATGCGGCCTTTGCATTTGAGGAGGTGGTAAGGGTCCATGGTTATGGTGGGGAGGTTAATCCTGTGGGTGAGTTTTCAATGCTGCTGAAATGCATACCAGAATTTGATTTTTATTGGTTCTTGTTGAATGGATGGTGTTTTGGATTTTCTTCTCTTTGCTCTCTGCATTCAGATTGTTATTGTATTTGTTCCCTGTTTCTGTGATGGTCTATGCATTTTCTTCTATGTGTTTTTTTTTTTAGTTTTTTTTTTTTTTTGGTTCTTCTGTGGTTGATATTTCTTGTCTCATTACTGTAATATCTTCCTGTAGTTTTTTTGGTGGACACTGAATTAAGTTCCCCTGTTTTGAAAGTAGATTGCATTGGAAAATTTCTGTTTTACCCATTATTTGATGGATTATCAAGTATTGCATTTTTCTTGCTGATTGGTTGTATTGCTACCTCATTTCTGTGTTATTATGACATTGTTGTCTCTAGGCACTGAATGTTTTTGCTGATTATCTAATTAGGTAATGTGTTATTTCCCAAAAAATAGAAAAATGCTGCTGTTTTTTCTTGCCATTACTTTGTTTGTAAACTGTGTTGGAAGTGTGGTTTTACATTAGTATGCATTTTCTTATGGGTTTTGCATTTTACTCTTAAATGTCACTTTTGGCAACCAACTCCTCATGTAAAACATCGTTTGGCAATTGTAATTCTCCTGAGGGTTTGGACCTATGATTCTCAGGTCTGAACCTCCTCCCATTGGATTTGCAAATCCTCACTTTTGCGGATTTGTGCACTTAAACCAATTTTCTCAGCTATATGCATCAATATGCACCAATATTGTTGTGAAACCCTCAACGAGGAACCCATGTTCCAGGGGCACTGAGGAATTCTTAGGTCTACGGATTCCTCACCTGTTACCAAACGTGCTCTTTAGGAATTTCATTCTTATCTTTATGCTGCTTTTCTACGTGGGTGGTCCCTTATTATTTCAGTGTTTGTATACTTTGTAAACATTGCATTTCTTCCCTACTTTGTGTGTGTGTGTTTTTTTTTTTTTTTTTATAACTATAAATTTTTTTTTAATGCAAAGGGAAAATACAAAGACAAAAGGACAAACTACATAAGAGACAAACAACAAAATACAACGTTAGATATAAAAAAAGATAGTTTCTCGAGTGAGTCCTTCCTTTGCAAAGTAGTGAGTTCTTCCCTACTTTGTTAAATTAATGAAGCATCTTTCCTGCTTTCACTAGTGCATAGTGTACTTCTTTTTGTACGATGATGGATTTTCTTAAAAGAAAAGGCAATAACAAGGAAAAGGGAAGGAGGCCCGAGATGTGCTCTCAGCAACAACTCTAAGTGGGCAACTACCCTTATGACACCCACTACATGCTACAAACCCTACATAGGCTCATGGTGCTTTAAAAATGATTTGGCTGAGAACTCCTTTCTTTCTCTAACCAATTCATTAAAAAATGACACCTGTCTACCTTCAAAGTCCATGACCTCTAAAAAAGATTTGTGCCATTTTCCATGTCATCGGATTGCCCCCACAGACAGAGCCCCTCTCAATTACTATGGGAAAAGTTGAGACTGTTTGCCTCCTTCACGCCTGCTAACAGGGCCATAAATTCTTTCTACTCTACGTTGATGCTTTTGAAAATTGAAACACATTGAACCTTGGGAAAATGCAACAACTTCCCAGGAGAGGACATGATTAGACCATCTATACCCACAAAGCCTTTACTACTTCCTGTTCTAGCATCAAAATTCTACTCTAACCATCCTTCTTGATGGAGACCAATTCAAAATATCAGACCTAGCAGAGGGACCGTCTCTATGACCTTCCAGTTTTAGATTTGCATGCTAGGTGAGACTCCCTTGAAGTATAGCCCATGAGATAACTCTCCATCTGATGCTTGTGATCAACTCTTTTCCTGACTTGGACTTGTTGTCAAAGCATTGATCAGTTTTTCTTTCTGTATCGACGAAATGGCCACCATAAAAGTCATCATCCATACAGTATTCTTACCTCTGGCCTTCCAGCCAGAAGATTTTAAACTGATGAAGAATCACATACCGCACCTCTCTAGACATACTGCAGGTTTGTTGGAGGTGACTAACTTTCTTTTCATCTATTAAACATTGAGCTACCATTTACAATCAGTCTGCCCCTACTCTGCCAAGTAAATCAAAGTCAAAATGCTGTTCAACAGCCTAACCATGCAAAGGCCACTGTCTTTCGAGCAGCGTCCGCATTCCAAATTGGGCAACCTCACAAGGCACTCCCACAAAACATAGTATAAACCGAAACATTTTTCCTCGAAAGCTTGAAATTTATGCAATGAAGCTTGGCAATCCTTATATAGAAAATTAGGATCAATCCCTTAGCAAACAAGACTTTATAATATTGAAGAGATCCAATTTAAACAGGAAATTGGCTAATATTAATCCTAAGTAATAACAAAAAAATAGATGTAGGATAAAAGTAGAACTCCACAGTAGCTCAGAGTCAAATTGGGCCTGTGGACTGAACCAAATGGACCAGGTTGACCAATGGTCAATGGTCTAACCCAGTTGAATTGGTCCTGGTCGTGGTCCATTCTGCATCAATGGTCTATGAATACATTCCAAAATGGCGCAGCCCCGGATCCACGATCGAATAATAGACCAATCTCTTGAGGGATTGATCGATTCCAATGATGGATCCCAATCCTAAGGCACACTCACAACCATAAAACACACCATAATTGGAGAAAACTAAGGAAATCTTTAATTAACCGGAATAAGCATAAGCAACTACAATGAAGGACTCAGCTATATATAGAGTATTATTTCCTTTTGTCTGAGGCCTTTTGCCTCCTTCGTATAGCTTTTCCTTTTTTGGGCAGTGGCTGTATTTCTGGGGTCCTCCCGAGCCGGTTCTCAGTATAGCCCTTTTATACTGTAAAGCTTTTGATTAATACAAGTTACCATTTCAAAAAAAAAAAAATAAAAAAAAAAATATATATATAGTATTATTTCTTATCAACTAAGACTTCTAAATAAATTAGGAAGCTCCTAATCCTAATCAAACAATAAAATTAGAAATTACTCCCTAATTTTATAAGGAAGTAGTATAAAAATAGAATGCCATAGTAGCTCTCGGTCAATTGGTCCTGTGGACTGAACCCAATGGACCGGGTTGACATCTGGGTCAATCATGTCGTCCCAGTGGCTTTCTTGTCCTGGTCTGTACTGCATCACAAAACTTGGTATGGATACACTGATTTTTTTTCTCATTTGTTGAATCTACCTAAACCGAAAGCTTCATGTCACTTTGAACTCTTAGCTCTCCTCAACATCTGCCGGTCAAGCTTTCAAGGCTTTAAACACCTGAAACGGAGCTGGGAAGCAGGTCACAAGCAGCTCATCCCCCAACCACGTGTCCTTCCAAATCATAATTCTGTCCCTTTTCCCTATCTTAACTTTATTTTGTGGAGGTTAGCTTCTCTTCCTTATAACTCAAGAAAATCTGGAGTTCGACCTAGTGGATTTTGATGTTGTCCAGCCCACATCCTTTATATCTAGAGAAAGTTATCCTCTCCATTAGATTGTCTAAATCTTTGCCTAGATGCCACATCCACTTGCCTAACAAAGCTTCATACATAATGCCCAAGCCACCCTGCTTGAAGGTTTTGCAAAACATGTTCCTTTGGATCAGATGGTACTGCTGTTTTTTCTCCATTCCATGCTAGGGAAAGTCTCTTCACAGCCGTTCTTTCTTTTCAACCACCATTACCGGGCACCAAGAAAGTGACATGGAGTAACCCGGAGTGACTAGACGTTGCTGCTTTAACCGAAGGCGATTCAACCTCAAAAAGACATGTACTTGGCTCTCCACACTGATCGTCCGCGCTTTAACCTCTCAACCAAATGATCCTATAATGCATTGGAGCTGCACCTATACATGACTGAACTCATCATGTAGGGTTTGCATTTGCACCCCCTAATTGGTGCCATCTTACTGGTGCTTATTATCTGATTTTTGGAAAAGCTAATATTTGACCTAGAAAGTAGCAATAGCCTTTTCAAGCATCTCAAAACAACTATGAAATTCCTTCAATGCTGTCATCCGTGAATTGTAGGTGAGTGACCACAACATTGTTTCTCCCACAACAAACCCCTAAGGGGGGTGTTTGTTACTTTGTTTAGCACAAGGAGTAGTAAAGGTAGAGTTAAAGTACGCATGTGATGTGTCGTTTTTTTTACTTCACCATGTTTGGCTGAAAAAAAAGTAGAGTAGAGAGTAAACTTATGATGAGAGTGACACCACTTACCTTTACACATCCACAAGAAAGTGTGATAAAGTAAACTTCATGTCAAAAGGTGCTTTTTAGTAAACTTCATTTCAAAAGGTGCTTTTTAATCTACACTCCATCTCTCACCAATACTTTACCTCATACTATCCAAGCTAGGATTTACCACCTCTACTTTTACTTTATTATACAGTACCTTTACTTTTTCCATGATGTGACGGCCACCTCATCTTTACTCCTCTACACATGTAAACGAAGGAGCCGTAAAGAGATCTGATAGCTTGGCATTCTCCAACATCCTACTCAAAGCTTAAACAATGATAATAAATAGGAAACGGGTAAGGGATCCCTTTATTTGGGGCACCTTGAGGCCGACAAGAAGCCCTTTGGGGATCCATTCACCAACTCTGAGGGCTTTGTTTCTATAAAATCCTTTATTCGTCTTCTCAGCTTGACTCCAAAGCCCATCCACCACATCAGATATAATGAGAAATCCTAATTAAGTATGCAATTAATCTTTTCCAAATCTAGTTTGCAAATGATCTTTGGCCTTCTTCCTTTGTGTCTTGAATTTATACACATTTGCACGATTACACCATTAATTTGCATACCTTCACAAAGGTCCCTTGGGCTAGAGATGCTATGGGAACAGAACTTCTTTCAAACGAGATGCCAATGTTTTCGATAGGATCTTGTACATGCTCCCAATAAGACTAATTGGATGAAAGGCTTTGAGTCACTCCTACTTCCTCTTTCTTTAAGAGCGATGAACAACATGGTAAGTTTCTCGATAGATTCTTCCATTCATGGAGCTTGTTACAGAAATCCATGACACTTGGGTAGACCACGTCCTAAAATCTCTAGAAGAAAGCACTAGGGAACCCATTCGAACCTGGAGCTTGGTCTCCGCACAGATCTTTCATTGCTTTCTTCTTCTTCTCTCCTTCCTCAAACCTCCTCTCTTGCCAATCTGCCTCTTGCTCTCCTTCAGCATGAAACTCAAAATCATCCAGTTTGGCATGTGCTCTGTCATTGTCATTATAAAGCTGACTGAAGTAATTCACCTGTGTTGAAGTAATATTTTCCTTGCATACAAACGCTTGCTTTGCTGGCCCCTTCACGAATATACTGCTGCGTTGCTTGCCTCTCTCAATGATAGGAGTGACTGTTGCCAACTGTTGCCATGAAGGTGTCACTGACGGTCCCTCCTGGACTCCATTTGTGAGAACCAATGGAACCTAAGAAACCATGCAAATGCCTAGTCTCTTTTTGGTGCTTCAGAGATAACTCTGCTTTTCTTTCTATACTCTTTTCAAGTGAGAGTTCTTTGAAAGACACTTGTATGTGGTCCTTGATTTGGAGAGGGGTTTGTCCCACCACACCTAATTAAAAGTTTGAGTTAGCCACCTCTTCGCTCTCATTAAGACGCCAGACTCCTTGGCCCGGTCGCTTGTGACAGTTCCTTTTTCATGACCCATGTGAAGGAGAAGACCTGCCTGATGAACATGGCCCAAAAGGGATGCCAGCTGTTTGAAATTTGAAGGTCAAACGTAGAGATTCCATTTTCTTGTGGTCAATGCACCTAGGTCCCTTATTGCCTGAGTGAAAGGGAGTTTCCACCCTACGCCGTTCTCCTACTTCATTTTCTTGATCCTTTGGTAATTTCAATTTTCAACTTTCTTTGACGAGATGGGGGAGGATATGATGAGAGGCTTCTCCACCCAAAGAACCCTATGAAGGCTAGATCCTCCACTCATTATTGCCCAAGTGAAAGAAAGTTTCCACCCCACACTGTTCTCTTACCTTCATTTTCTTGATCCTTCAGTAATTTCAAATTTCTTTGACGAGATTGAGGATATGATGAGAGGTTCTAGATCACAAATCAACAAATCAATCTGGGTCAGCAATGTTGCTCCATTTGGGATAACGAGTCTAAGATGGCCATTTGAGGTTCCATCTCCACCAAAAATCCAATGCAAGATCCAATAAGCTGGAATACCTCATGCCAGGTGTGAAGTAGTGCCTTTCACCCTCATTGAATGGATATCTTCTTGTTATCTAGAATATCATTGGGTATTATTTTCTCTGATTTATTTCTTTATTTATTTTCTGTTGGTAATGGATTTTTTTTTTCTGATCTTTAAATCTGTATTTCATGTGTATTTGGTTTTTTTCTCATGGTCCTTTGTTCTGTTTGCAATGGAAGCAACCCTTCTAATTAATTCCTGCATTTGACTTTATTGGTTTAGTAGGGTTTCTAGTGTTAATGTATTTTTCTTTTCTTCTCTCTCTTTCTCATGTGTTTAGCTTTATTCATGTTATTATTTTTTTCAACCTTTCTATCATGGTCATCAGTAGTGCTTGCAGCTGGGAAGTCAGCTCTTAGTCTCTACTTTTTTTTTTTGTATTTGTAGTGGTGTAAGTGTAGCACATTTGTCCTTTGCTAGTTTTCTTGTTTTAAGATGGAAGAAAGATTTTGATGGGTATTTTAAGCTGCCATACATTTTTACTAATTTATTCCTTTCTACTCAAATTTCATTTTTATCCCCATGAGTTTTTATTTTGTAAAACTGCGTTAAGTTCTCGGGATAGTGTCCTGTGGCTATATGGTTTGGAGATTAATTTTAGTGGCACTTTCTGCATTGCATTTCTTTTAGGGTTTGCTTTGGTGCAATGGTAAAAGTCTCAGGTGCCATGTGTGATAATGCAGGTTTGAGACATGCGAGCAGCCACTTTGTGCAAAACTGCCAAAGGTCAGGTCTGTCTCGAGCCTGCACTGCTTCGGTGGGACCGCACTGGGCGATGGCCTTTTTTTTTTCTGCGTTTCTTTTGTTATCTTTAGTCAGTAACATGTTTGTAATGTACTTGCAGTTAATGTATGCTGTTTTTAATGTATACTTGCAGTTATGTGATAGGTAATTTTTCTCAATTAAGTCCAGCATATATTATGTTTTCCCTATTTGTTATTTATTCATTTGCTGCTGGTTGTTGTGGTACTAGGAAAATAACCCATTCAGTTAGTCCTGCGACATTCTGTTTTTAGTGTTTTCTTCTCTTTTTAGTCCTGTGCAGTTAGCTTTCCATTCTTCTACCGATTCTTTCATTCTTCCCCTTTTCTTTTAAGGTTTTATCTTTTATTTTAATTTTTAATGACTAAGGTTTTTTTAGTATTATTGCATGGAGTTTGATATGAACTTGCTTTGTAGAAGACAATTAACAATTACTAACTTTGTAAGTAGATATCTTGTGAATAATTTACTGTGTTACTGTTCAATATGATCAAAATAGGTTATGATCCTTTTTAAATCGTTGCAGTTACTTTTGCTACACTTGGTGAGAAAACCACGGTCATGTCGCCGGAAGTACTTATTGGTGCAGGAATTCCTTGCTGCAGGTGACAATTTAATTCACACTTTTCAGTAGAGGTATAAATGAGCCTAGCTGAACCCAGCTTGAAGTTGGCTTGAATGCTGAACAAACCACCTCGAGCTGTTGCCACACTGAAGTTAACCCAGTTTGGGGTTGGCTTGACCATTATTCAAGCCAGATCGAATTCGGCTTGAGAGGACTCAACTGAACTCCAGCTGAGTTTTAGCTTAGGCTTGACGTGGCTGGAGATTGGCTTGACAATTCATGTCAAGATTGAGCTTGAGTCAAGACCAACTCAAACTCTCATAATTAATAGCATGTACTCATAATATCTAGCTTAGGCTTGACCTGGCTGGAGATTGGCTTGACAATGCATGCCAAGATTGAGCTTGAGTCAAGACCAACTCAAACTCTCATATTTTATAGCCTGTACTCATAATATCTAGCAAAATAAATATTTGGTATACAAGGAGTGTGCAACAGTTTTGAGTTTCAAATGGGTGGGCCCCATGGATTAATAGGGTATTTAGAAAGGTCTATCTTTCTGTCGTCAGTATGTGATAATTTTTCATGTTACCATAACCCATTGACCTATTTTGTTATATTTTAGAAAGTGTCAATAAACTTTAATTTATTATATACAAAATTTATTTCGGACTATATACCCTTTTGAACTCATCATCATCATCAAAACCTTTTCCAACTATGTTGGCGTCAGCTAGATGGATTCTGTTTTGCCACTCGAGTCTATCCTGGGCCAAATCCTTGTATACTTTGCACTTCTTCAGATCTACCATACCCTATTGAACTATTCTTTACAATGTTTGGAATAATTTTTTTTGTAATATATGCAAGTGTGAGCATGTGCGCGGGCACACAGAGTTGAGCTTCTTAACAAGCCAAGCTTCAGATGAGAGCTCGACCCAATTTGGCCAAGTCGAGAAGACCTTGCTCAAGCTTAGCATGTTAGATGAGCTCAAGCTCATCCCTATCAAGCAAACCCAAGTTGGCTTTCAAGCTAGCTTGGCTTGTTGATAGCCTTGGTTTTCAGGTTTCTTTTTATTGATTATGTTGTATGAACATTAACTTAGTGTTGATGATCACATTATTGTGCCTTTTGTTTATCCTCAAATCAGATTGGTGCAGAATGCTGGAGAGTTTGTAGTCACTTTCCCAAGGGCATATCATTCGGGGTTTAGCCATGGTGAGACGCCTTTTACTTAGAGATATTTTCCCTTTCAGATTGGAAAAACAAAAATTAACTGGAGTATCTAGGCTTCATACATTAATGTGAATTAGTGTAAAATTCCCCTTTTTTTTTTTCTTTAGATTTTTTTTACAAACTAGGTAGTTATTGTACAAGAAACCATAGAAACCATTTTCTGATGAAAGGAATTTTTGGGGATGACCTGGCCATGCCCAATCAAGGGGTGTTCATGGGCCAGGCTGAGGCATATCCAGGTCCAGCCTAACTTTAGAAATGTAGGCCTGGACAGGGACCAGTCCCAACACAGGCTGTAAAAGTCAGGCCCAAGCCTGCCCATTTATTCAATTGGGCCTGGATGGACTGGGCTGAACCAGGCTTTCTATCGATTGTTTTGATAAAATACACTAAATTACAAGCACTCATTAGTCGGTCCGGGCCGGTCCAGGCTTTGGGCTTTCTGTCACTTAATCAAAACCCAGCCCTATTAAGCCCAGATTATACACCCAAGCCCGGCCCATGATCACCTTTATGAATCAAGGAATGATCAGGCTGTGGCTCCTCCCTCCTCTCCTTGACTCTTTCTGATGGTTCATATTGTCAAATCTAAATATTTATTCTTTTGTAGGACTTCCATATTGATCTAATGTAAAAAATTTAGGGAGAAGGAAAATTTAGTTAAAATAGAAAGAGGGTTAACATGACCTTAGATAGTAAGACTTGGAGGAAGGTTCCATCAAGAGATCACCTACGAAAGATAACTCAAGGAGCAACAGTTCTTTCAAAGTATACTCGAGAAGACTAAAAGCTTTTACAAATTAATTATAAAGAAATCCATAGCAGCCTTTTAAGTTTCTTGTTGTTCCTTTTTCATTTCGTATCCTTTTTTTTAAAGTAATTATCTTGTCTCAAATAACTGAAACAGACTCTTAGAACATTTCTGTAAGACAAATCCCTCCAAGAGGTTTTTTTTGGGGCAGTGGAGGTGGAAATGAGAATTGATCTAAACTTTGATCTTCAGGGACTGTGTTGTAAATAAGAAGATTTTGAATTATAAATATATATGGGTCTGGTCACCAGGCAGATCTGGAAGACCAGCCCTAATCTTTTCTCTATCTTCTCTTCTTTCTAGTGCTGCTTCCTCTTCTTTCCTTCTAAATTCTTTTCTATTTTCTTTTCTTCTCAAGTGTCCTTTGAATTCCAAGTTTTTAACTGAAATGTCTGGGTATCCACATTCTCCTTTTACATGGCATGCTCCAACATCATCGTAGACCTTTTGAATATCCCGTCCATGAGTTCCAAATTGTAATTGTCTAATATGCAAAATTCCCAAAGGCATTAGAATTTAATGGATTGAAAATATTTGAGAAGTCATTTTAATGTGGATAGTTCAAAGTTTAGAAGTGATTCTAGTAAATTTGTTTACTTTTTTATTATTAATTTTTTTTTACCAAAAGCTGATATCCATTTCTTATCTACGAAGGAGATGTGCCTTACCATTGTACTGCTTGCATGATTGGCACTTAAAGAAGTATTCAACAGGCAGCATTCTTGTTCTTGTGATCCGCTCACATATATACAAAAGTTTATCCAAAAAAATTTAAGTGAACAACATGATCTTAACTAGCAAGATGTATAAATGGTTATCCATTTTTATCACCACCAAATTACTCCATAAACATTGAAACGATGTTAGTGCTTGTACCGATATTAGTGGAATTAAGTATGTTTAATCTTTTTGGTGGATAATATGTTTAATCTTTTTGGTGGATAATCTTGGACAGAACCGTCTACCTCATGCTTTATAAATGAGTTCTTCTGATTTGACCTAGCTTTTCTTGTTCTTTTTATTTGTATTTTTTTTCCGCATGGCATGCAATTGCGACAATGGTAATTTCCATATATAGTGGTTAATAATTGAGTGGGACTCATTGATAGAAAAAGAGAGATCATTCATGTCTGTACAAAAACGTATGCTTGTTGCAGGTTTATCCAGTATTATACCCATGAAAAATGCACGCAAATTCTTTTTGTCAAAATTGTGGATATAGACTAGAATTGGATCCTGGCCATATTATTTCACCCATTAAAGTATGATTGCAGACTGTTTTGTTCTTAGCTCCCATTGATGGGGTGCCAATGGATGCTTAAAAAAGTCTTATATCTATGATCATCAAGATTTTGGGGTTATACTTCATCTACAAATTTTCAAAGTGCCTGGATAGGCACGCATGTAAGCCACATGTATGATGAGTGATGTAAGCCACATGTATGATGAGAGAGTCCACAAATTCTTCTTCGTGGAAGATTCACTTTAGAGTCTAGTTTGTGAAAATTTATCAATGGTCTTGATGATTTTGTTTCTAGTTGCAACTACAGAAACCTCTTTGGCTTTGTTTCTGCCTTAGTTATGCGACTTCAGCTAGTCATCAGCGTAATCATAAGCGAAGCATTATCTGTGTTTGGCTTTGTGATTTATACTTTTCCACTCAGATCTATTCCGAAAGATGAACTCAGATTTAAGTTTGGCTGGTTTATACAACTGACTGCCTATCTGATGCTAATTAACCTCTATCTAGGCACATGACAAAATTGTGTTGGGAGGATCGCACATGACAAAATTAGGGCACTTGGCAGAGTTGAACTTTAGCTAGTGTATACTGTATTTTATCTTGCTTGCTATCTGCTATTTTCTGTTCTCTGAATAAGCAATATGGTTGACCTGCTTTTCTGATTATCTTTGGTGTACAATGGCCTGTCCTTTGATATATATGAAGAACTTGCTTTCTTATCAAATTTGCTACCTAGAAGTTGCCATACTTATTATTTTTTTTCTTTTTTCCAATTTTGTATGATAGGATTTAACTGTGGAGAGGCTGCAAATATTGCAACTCCTGAATGGCTGAGGGTAGCGAAGGAAGCTGCGGTCCGTAGGGCTTCAATTAACTATCCTCCCATGGTTTCTCACTTTCAACTGCTCTATTCACTTGCTTCGACATTATGTTCAAGGTTTGCCCTCTTTCCATCGGTATAGATTTCTGCATGATTCTATTTGCATGCTTTTGCTTTGCGCTGGCATCCTAGCTAGGTCCGAATGGGCCTGTTAAAGGCAAGGCCCATCAACAACACATCATCCTTTTTGGCGATGACTCTTTGGGAATACTAAATTTGAGAACATCTCATTCAATCTTTCAAAATGACAGATCTGTGTCTCAATTATTTTCTGGGATTGGAAGTAAATATCTTGTTAAGGGCATTTTGGCACGCTAATAGAAGTGATCTGGGTCTTAATTATTTTCTGGGATTGGAAGTAAATATTTTGTTAAGGGCATTTTGGCATGCTAATATAAGTATACGAAAGAGTTAAATCTCGCTTGCACATTTCTCTAATCATCAAACTGCCAATACACTGTTAAAATTGAATATCAAGTTCCAAAAACATGTTGGTGATTGGTGATACTACTTTTTATCAACTGTTGGTCAGAAGCTTGTCCTATATTTCTATTACACAACCTAATATAGCACATGCAGTTAATGTTGCTTGTTAGCATCTTTCAGATTGACATATAACTCATCTTTTCATAGTTCACTGTATCATTCAATATCTTAAATTCTTCATGCCACTAATAGCTGATGCAGCCCAAGAGAGGCTGCCACATAGGGCCAGATCCAGCCCAAGGCCTGTAGGCCCGGCTCATGGGCCAAAACCCCACTCATGTATATGAGAGGAGGCCCCTGGCCCTCTACGTCTCTAATTTTCATATGGGGTCCATTCACATAAGTGTGCACTTCAGCACAAATATGTGGCTTTAGTATGTGGGATCCATCCAGCTTGTGCACTAAAAAAAAGACATGTTGCCTGGGGCCATCTACGGTGAAAGAATGACAGTGGATTTTATTCTGATTTATTATCATTGTTTCATTGGATCTGGAGTCTTGCTTTATTCAGAAAATCTAGTAGTACTAGAGATAGAATGAGTCTTCATGTAATCAGGTATCAATTTCCAAAAATTAGGAGAATATAATCTAGCCAAATATGCGGTAAGCTTGGAATACTAGCAAGGGGATATCCACCAGAGATGGATATGGAATATTGGATCCCTGTAGTTGTCCAGATAATGAATAATATGGAATAATGGAAATAATGATTTGAATGATTTTTCTTCAGTTTCTCCCAAGGTCGCTCTCTTTTATGTTTTATGCTCGTGTATAAAACCTAATGGTGAATATAGGTAAAATGAGGGTCTAATTGGAGTGAGTTTTGTATGATAAAATCTCGTAAACTCTTGCTTGTGGGGCCCACCTTTGGTCCATCCAAATGGACCAAACACATGAACCCTCTAAATTGCACATGTCAACCAGCTTTCGGTTAGATCCGAATTTACTGGACCGTTGGATTGACTATGTATCGATCCGAATGGACTATTGACCATTAAACTTTTGGGCCATACGGAGATGATAGAAATCACGGTTGAGGCTGATTTTTTGCAGAGAGGAAGATCCTAGGGAGTCCTTGAAATCCCCCCCACTCCCATCCTCATGTGGGTCCCTAGGTGGGCCCCACCACACATTTGAGCTTAGGAGAGCATATATATTATATATATATATATATGGAAATTCTCAAAAAAGCCCCACTTTAAAAACGCCCCTTTTTCCGCTCCTCTATTTTTTTATTTTTTATTTGTCATGGGGCCCATGTTGAGTCAATCTAGTCTTTTCACACACTACTCCCCCATGAATAGTGACACATCCAACTTTTCCTCACCATTGGTTTAAAATCATAATAAAATGATACCTCAAAAATCATTAGATTTAAGGGCCATGGATCAAAAGGTTAGGATGATCTTATGGCCTCAAAATTTTGCATATAGGTAGGCATGCATCCCGGTGGGCCCAAGTAGGAGGGGAGTTTTCTCCTAAAAAACGCCCGGTCGCTGTGTAGTGTTCCCCATACACACACGTGTGTGTGTGTGTGTGAGCTGTTCAACTGACTGTGATATCATGATCTACAACTCATGTTGCAGCCTGCTGATGATCCTATTTGATGAGAATGGCTATGATCCCATTTGATGAGAATGGTTATAATCCCACTCTATGATGCACGGATACTTCAAAATGGGCAACGTATCGTGTCGTATCATATCCGATACTTCACTTTTTACATGTAAAATCCGTGTCCCTGCCATGTCTATGGCGTGTCCCTTCCGTATCCGTGCCGTATCTGGGCATCATAGATCCCACTTCATGAAAACCTGCAGACCAATAAGAAGAAAAGATTAATAGATAGCGAGACAGACAATTAGAGGGGATCTTGTGGGAGTGTGGTGATCATTTGTAGGGGACCACCGTTTGGATAGAACAAATTATTTACATATGGTAATATGTATGGATTTAGATTCTCTCTTTGTAAATTCAAGAAACTTGGCTAAAATTTTGGCTGGAAAATTCTCCACTCTTATCTTCATATGAATATAGAGTTTGAGATGTAATCTCTTCATAGGGTACTCTATAACTGTAAGTCTGTAACATTCTTTTGTAGACGTCCACACATGCGGTAGTGATCCACATGTGTAACTCATGTATGGACCGTATGGTATCTTGTTTTCCTAAAACACCCACTACCCCTGTGACTTCTTTCCAAACCCAACTTGATGCACATCCAAATTGTGTCCTCTATTGTATATCAAAGAAAACTTGTATAGTTAACTGCTGTTAATCGTTTGGGCCATTAAATTAGTGTTAGAAAAACTGAATGGCCCTATTTTGTTGCCCAACCCATATCCATGATGAGCCCTCCCCGTTGTCCTCATCCATGATGATTGGCATGCACCCCCTGGGCTGTCACCCACAATAAGAACGAGCATTGTTGCCCAATGGTCTGCGTGAATGTACGGCAACATGTGAGTGACAACCAATGTGAGGCCCACCTTTCATGCCATCCCTCACCAGACCATTACTTTGACATTCATTTCAAACTACCATTGCATAAACTTTGAATTTTTTTATATCATATTCTCACCCTCGATTTTGTGGCTTTAATATATAAAAAGAATCACCTATAATTAGTTTTGGAGAGATGTATGTGGCCTTCAACAAAGCCATTACAAATTCATCCTAATATTGTACGTGAGTGACAACATAATTAAACGTCATGGTATACATGTAGGTTCTATCACATGCAAAAAACTTGGCTAACATATTTTAACAGTACAAAATTCCTTAAACAATTAAAATTTCAATAGGCGGAGTATTCAGATCCATAAAAGAACCAAATCAGCCATGCCCAAACCGAAGATAGGGTTTGACCAAGAGTGGGTCCCTTAGGGCACCACTGGATCAACATAGAAGTTAGATTCTATGGTCCTTTTCTTCATGCTCAAGTCTTTCCCAGTCTTTTCCAGTAATGTATCAAGATCTGATTTGGGGGAACTTCCTCATTTCATATCAGGGTCACTAGATTCATTAAAAAAGAAGAGAAGATTACCAACTAGATCTTGTATTCAAATGGACTGGATTTTCCACTCACCTTTTATATGCTCTTATTGCCCAATTGATATGCGGAAGGCTGTAGGTCATCAATGGGATCTCAAACTGCTGTTCCTTTCTCCTCCTCCTTGGCTCTCCTCCTCTAGATCTATGCTAGGGTTTTCTGGAAGTAAAAGAGAGGCAGGAGAATATGAAGAGAAATGTCTTGGAAAGAGACTATGGTAGGAAGAGTTAGAATGACCCAAGGGGTCGCGCGGCACTCCTCTTTAGCTTCTCGGGATTTGTGCTGCATTTCTCATTTGCGCATGAATCCCCCCTCCCTTTTTTCTAATTTCTTTTATTTTAAAACACGTGGGTCCCATCTCACTTAATGACTATGACTAAATCCCAATGGTTAGCACCTGTGGGTCCTATCTCAATGGTTCGAATTTTCGATCTTGTGGGGTCTCCCAAAACTCTTTCCCACATTTGAAAGAAGTATGGGCTTGCCCCCTGGGCCCCATCCAAGGATGTTACCCACTAAAATATTACTTATTTTCTTCAGTTGACCATTTGGTTCCATTGGGCTAACCCACAAGGGACCAAATAATTATTAATACTGAAAATAATTTAATTATAAACTTAGATTGTCATACCAAAATAATTAAATGAATATTTATTTCAAATGAAAAACTGAATTCAAGAATTTCAATTAATTCGAAAACAAATCCAAGAAATAATTAAATTTCTATAAATAAAAATATTAAATAATCAAATTTCAACTTGGGATTCAGGGATATTACAGCTTTTTGGCTTACAGTGTAAGAGGACTACTACTTTTCTCTTCTAACATTTATATCTACGACTTTTCTTTCTAACATTTATATTTCCATTACTGAACTTCATATCTCTCTCTCTCTCTCTCTCATTGGTTAATCGGACAGAACATTTTGGAACATGGTACTGATGGTTGTTGAGAAACAACTGGGGACTTTTATGGACTAATTTATAGTTGTAGAAAACATTATTGAGAAGGTGTTTTTTGTAATTTCTGAAAATATTGAATAAATAAATAGGTTTTGGGCTGTTCATAAGTTAGGGTTGGATTACTAATCCTCATGGATATCTCCAATTTCTTTCTCCTTTTCTAAAACCTAATTTGCTTCTTCTTTAATCTTTTAGGTTTTCTACTTAAAATGTCTTTTGAATTACAAGTTTCAACTTGGTACCAGAGAGAACAATCCAAAAATCCTCCTCTTTCTTTTCTAAAATTTTCTTGGGGATTACAATTTTCAACTTGATATCTTTTTCTTTTCTTTTCTTTTTTTTTTCTTTTGGCTTTGGTAAATACTTGCACACCTTCCCACATACACCCTCAGTCTCACACAAATCCCTCTCCATCATCGCTCCTGCCAAGGATTGGTCCCTGGTTGTTTCTGTGGAAGGTGGTGCCTCACCAACTGAGCTACCAGTGGAGAGGATTGGCTTTTCCCTTATTTTCTACTTTCCTGTCAATTTTCTTGCCCTAAAAAACCATCCATGTCAGTCCTTAAAGGCTCCCTAAAGCCCTCAAAACCAAGCCCCAAAACATCTCTAACTATAACTTTATGAATTATCTATGTGTTCCTGTTAAATCTGCACCTTTGAAATCTAAACTGCTCAAGTATTCATTAAAGAAATTACAACACCACCATCTTCATCATCATGACCGCTACCCCCCATCATCATCATCATCATCATCATCATCATCATGACCACTACCCCATCATCACCATTCACCACCACCACCATTGCTATCATTGTCATCACCATCCTCACTGTTATTGTCGTCTTCATCATCATAAATACCATCCAGTCTTCATTAATATCATCATGAACACCTCATAATCAATGACATCATCACTAGTTCACAATCATCTTGGTGAATTGGTGATCACCACCTTCCATCACCACCACCACAACCAGCATCACCACCACCACCACGATCGTGATCACCACCATCACCCATCTCATTATCTCCTCCGCCACCATCATCATCACCGCCACTCGTCACCGTCATCACCATTACCATTTCTATCATCATCATCGCTTCCACTTAGCATCATCATCATTGCCATAACCATCACCGTCATCGTCACATCACCAAGATTGCCACTAAGATCATCATAGTCACCATCACCATGATCTCACCATTGCCATCATCGTCCAAACAATCACAATCTCCTTTGAGGTGAGGGATTTTTGTATAATCACATTTTGAAAGATTTTTATCAGGGTTGTAAAAGGTGCGCCTGGGCGCGAGGCCCACTAGTTGGGCTTTAAATACCTCGAAGCAAGGCGCAAGGCGCACGAAGCGCGCGCCTTAGGTCTGTGGTTTTTTTTTTTTTTTTTACACATCATCAGGCTATCATCAATTTCTCATCAGTAGGGGTGGGGGCAGCCATTGATATTTTTGATTGTTTGGTCTGGGGCCTTTTTTTTTTTCAAACAGTTATCAAGTGGCAAACCATCACCAATTTTTCTCATCCATCAGTGGGGGTGGGGCCTTATTTTGGTTTTGATGTGGATCGTCTACATTTGGTGATGATGATGATGTTGATGTGGATATGGGCATGGGCCATGATGGGGATATGAGTTGATTATTTGGATTTTGGAGATATATACATTTTGATATTTTTAGATTGATGTTTTAGAATGAATATTTTGTATTTAGATCATGAATGAGCTCATGAGTGGTCCACATAACATAATACAATGCATCTGATCTGCTTAAAACTGAAGGTCCATTGATGCATAACACCAGGTTGAATGATCTGATTTTGGGGCCTTGTTTCAGTCTTTTTCAGTTGCATTTTACAGTCATACTTTTTGTTCCTTTTTTTAATCAAATGATGTTTGCTGGGCTGGAATTTGGATTACACATTGCTCATTGAATTTTGAATTATTTGTCTATGCCAAAATATCTATTTTTTATCTACAATGTGCGCCTCGCTTCAATGAAGCCCGCGCCTCGCCTTGCGCCTTAGCACCTTGATGCGCCTCTCGCTTTTAAAAACACTGATTTTTATATTGTAGGTAGTTTTCTACATTGAAGAGTTGTAGGAAAAAATATTGAGTTTTTTGAAATAAAATAATCTTTTTCTTTTAATGTTTTTCTGAGTTGCCAAACATAATGTTTTCACTTAAGAAAATGAAAAGATTATATGTTATCTCACACATTATTTCTCTCTCATATATTTTTCCTCATCCAGACAGGTCCTTAATTTCTTGTGGATTATATTTTATCTAACATATTATTTCTCATATTTTTTTCCTCATCCTCGTAGATTAAACGTTTCATTTATGGTTATGAATGGACCGTTTCTAACCCATTAAAAGCAAAGCTTAGATTTCATTTCTCTTGCCATGTGGCACTTTTTTCAATTTCTGCAATTCGATTTGTTAACCATATTTTTTGAATGAACTTAAAGTCATCATTTTCCCAATCTGATTGGATTCTTAAGTTACTTAAAAGTAATTAAATAAAATAAATGGATTATTAAACAAAAGCTGCATTTGGATACAGTAATGCACTGAGAAATTGATTTGCTACAGCTGGCTCATTGAATTGGAAATGACCAGATTATGATAACCTATTTTGGTACTTAAAATTGGGCATATACTCTCTCATCATTTCTGTTTGGGGGCACCTCACAATATTGCATCATTGGTTCACCTTGAGGCGGAGATCTGTACGTGAGGGTATGAAAGCTTGGCACCCTTCCGATCAAATTTATCAAACTGGTTGCAGTACTAAAGTTTCTCATTATGTAATAAAACACAGTTTTGGATACCATCAGCCAAAGCCAAAACCTTTACATGTCGGCTAATAAACACTTAAGTAATTTATTGCCTTTTTTGGCCCTTTCTCTAGTTTCAGATGTAAATGAAATAACATGACAGAATTTAAAGGTTGAGAAAATGAAGTTCTGGTACCTTTTGAGTTTGGGGCTTAAACAGAAAATTGACAGTGGAGGGAGGGAGGGAGTATTATAGCACGATGGGTTCAAGAAGTATCAAGAAGTATGCTGCATGATGGCATGAACAAGTGATAATTAATATCATATTTAATAAATAATAATTAAATCATATTTAGTAATACATTGAATTCTAAAATAAATAATTTATTACAAGAATTCAAAATACTAAAAATAAGATTTATCTGCCGCGTGTATTTCTTGATGTAATTGGTTATTCCATATATGGTCAATAATTTTCCACAGCTTCTTATAATAAGTCTTATACTTTTCTCTACATCTTTGCTCTATAGCAAGCTTTGGTCAATCCATGGCATCGTACATATAGCCTATTGTGGGCTTTGTATCAGCATCTACTAATTCCAGCACCCTCACAAGAGGCTCGAGTAAGTATGTAATCCTCTCCTCTCTATATCTGAAATCTGTACCCAGAACAATTTCTTGTATATGTCGTGACAAACGCTGACTTGAAAATGGGGAGTTCACATAGGCTTGACTCATCCAAATCTGCATTATGTTTACCTTGGCATGATAAAGAATTAAAGATTCTCAAGGGCCACAAAATGCACGGCAAATCTTGTAATACCCGGCCTCAAAAGCTCACGACTTTGATCGAGTTCTCTCAGAAGATCGATCATAAACTAATGGTTGTAAATCAAGCCCGTAACCATCTTTCCCTTATCAACTGTTTTTTGGACATCTTCCAATTTACCAATGTCCTCTAATAACTTGAGTTTAATGCAATGTGCCGCACACGGCACCCGAATTATGTGGCATCTTATCTAATATCTTCCATGTGGCCTTAAAGTTTTTCGCGTTGTCCGTCACAACTTGCACAACGTCCTCATCGCATCCTTCAATTATTTGTAATGTATCGTCTATCAAGCTGTACAAATATTGGGCATCCATGCGTTGTCTGAATGTATCTACTGACCTAATAAAAACTGTTCCAATTAGTCAAGAAGTTAATTATATGCAGCCTATTATTGCTTGTCCATCCGTCACGCATATTCGTGCACCCATACTCTTTCCATGTATTGTCTTCCAAGTATCTCTTATAATCGGCATGCTCCATATCAAGATGCTTTCCGCTAATCTCATAAGCGGAAGGAGGTTTTATTCCGGGACCCACCTCAACTGTAGTATCTATTGTGACCCAATAATATGGTGAAGTAGCCACATTTGGTGGAATCCGTTTATACTGGAAGAACTTTGAGATTGCTCGACCCATTTTCAAAGCTCTACTTTTCATATCACCCATAATAGAACTAGAAATCTTGGGTTGTAATCTGCACAATTAGAGAAATAAATGAATAAATAAGGCTACTTAGTAATCTACTACCAAACCAAACCAAACCAAACCAAGCCTTTTCCCACTAGGTGGGGTCGGCTATATGGATTTGACGACGCCAATCAAATCTGTTTAGGGCCATGTCCTCCGTTAGATCCATGTAGGCAAGATCATGTTTAATAGTTTCTTTCCAACTTCTCTTGGGTCTCCCTCTCCCTCTCCTACTCTTGGCAAACTCCATGCTTTCACACCTTTTAACAGGTGCCTCTGTTGGACGCCTTCTAACATGGCCGAACCATCTCAGTCGATTTTCTCTCATTTTATCTCCAATCGGTACTATTCCTACTATGCCCCTAATCTCCTCATTCCTAATCCTACTTAGTAATCTACTCATAAGTTAAAATAATGAAATGTCTCAATTTTCTCATGTATGTAACATACTATACACTACATAACTCTAATATTTGTTCCTAATCAGAATTTAAAACAAAAAAGATTAAATTAAAATAAATTAGTAATTTACATGCTTATTAGTAACTGAAAAGATTGATTATTTGCACAACAATGTGTAGATCTAGGCGAGGATCGTTAGTTCTACTCTCTATATTAATTACTTATGTTTCTACGTTGGAAATAATTTCCAAATAAGTAAAAATGACTACTTTTAGATTTTTACACATTTTAAATAATATTTTATAATTAATAAATTAATATTTGTGCGTCAACATGCATGGATCTATGTGTACACAAAGAAAATCTTGAGCTCTTACAAAAAACAAAAGTAAAATATAAAAAAAATCGATTTTCCTTTTTTAAAAAAAGGACCTAAAAATCAAAGAAAATAAAAATTTTCAACAAATCAAGGGTGGAAAAATCATCTTTTAAGCATAACGTACTTCCTATCCTCTATGCTAAACTATCTAAGCATGTAGAAAAAAACATATTCTATATAATAATTTTAAATAAAAAAAAAACTGTAAAAATTACAAGTATATGCACAGATCTAAGATTAGTACCATAGATCTACGTGGTACACCCCAAATCTTAAGATCATACCAAAAAAAAAAAAAAAAAAGTAAAAAAAAAAATGATTTTCCTTTTTTTTGCAAAAAAAAAAATTACCAAAAAATAAAAAATGCAAATTTTCAACAAATCATGGTTGAAAAATCATCTATAAGCAAACCATACTTCCTATCCTCTATTTTAAACAATCTAATCATAAAGAAACAAAAAAACATGCCGCAAAATCCAAAAATAAAAACCCCTCTTTTGGATGAATAGTAGATCTGATCTTTGGTGGGCTAGATCTCTCAAGATACAAAGATTTGATCTTTCCACTTGCAAGAAATGAAGTTAGCACCCTCTCACAATCCTTGTGTTTCGAGCAAGAGAAATGGGAAAAAAATCCCATTTCATGACTTATATAGTCAGCTGAGTTTGTCACCGTGCGGACTCGGCCAAGTCGCATGGAACTCGGCCAAATCCCTATATTCCGTTATCGAGTTGGCTTGTGCGAGTCTGAGTCAACTCGGACTCTGGTGAATTTTTAAACCATGGTTAGGACCAGTGCTTGATCATGTGCCTCCATGAATGCTAATGCGTGCTCAATCATGCAATCTTCATTGATCTCCGGATCACATTGCTTTCTAGTCTGACTTTAAAGTAACAATTTGTTGTTTGGAAGCCAGTTCTCTGTGAATACTAAAAAGAGTCTAATTGATAGCTAGAAATTGGGAATTCTTGTCTGGAGGATTTCAAATCCCTTCAAAGGGCTCGTTTGGCGTTTGGTTTGTTTTGAGACATGCAGAGTTTGGACCAGCCAGGTCTGCTTTTCCATTTTTGCAAAATCTCAGTTCCACTCCCTCTCTAAGAAATTCCTCATCCAACCAAATGCAGAAATGTTCAAGCGCTGCATCATCTGACACAAGTTTTTTTTCCCTCTTACACCAAATGAGTAGTTGAAAAAGTTCTACTTTTTTTGTTTCTTGCAGGATACAAACAAGCCCAAACTTTTGTTGAAATTCTACGTTCGGAGTTCCTCATCAATGTTCAAAGAAAACATTTGGAATTCCAGAATTTGGATCATTCCAATGGCAGTACAGCCATTTTAATCTGAGGAACATAGAGGATGAGTTATGGCAATCATTTGGAAATCCCTAGCTATGATGCATGGATACTTCAAAATGGGCAACATATTGTGTTGTATCGAATCAGATACTTTATTTTTATGTGTAAAATTTTCTCCCTACCTTGTCCATGGTGTCTCTCTGCCGTATCCATGCTGTATCTGGGCATCGTAGATCCCAGGTGAATTCTGGTCAAAAGTTCCACTTATCAAACAGACTCTAAGAAAGCTGCTTGGTCTTTTGGACGTCTTACATGTAGTTGAACTGCATATCTGACATTCTAAGAAATTTATTTGGTCTATTATTTTTACACATAAATGGACTACTTATTGCCTTTTCATTCAATTATGCATCCAATTGTAGCCTAAAGCTTTTGTCAATACTCCATTGTTTGCCATGCTCACATGATATGAGGCTGAAGTTGAAAGTTAATTTAGATGTTACTGGTGGTGAGGTTTCTTTTCTATTTTGTCTTGAACTGAACAAGATGTTGGTTCTCTCTGACAGGGTATCAATGAGCACCAGCAATGAGCCACGGAGCTCTAGGTTAAAGGATAAGAAGAGAGGTGAAGGTGAAATGATGGTCAAAGAGCTATTTGTGAAGGATGTAACAGAAAATAATGACCTGCTTCATAATCTTCTAGAAAAGGGGTCTTCTTGTGTGCTTCTTCCCCGTGACTCTTTAGACATTTCTTTATGCTCAAACTCGCGAATTGGGTCTCAAATAATGGTAAAACCAAGGCCTTCACTTGGTTTATGCAGTCCTGAGGAAGCGTTGGAAGCATCAGGAAGTGTACTTTGTGAAGATGCTGTGCTAGACAGGAATATGCGGTTCAGGCATTTAAATGGTTTGTGTCAAAGGAAGAGGATCCCCTCTGTAAAATATGGCCAATATGCTAGTGATTTTTTGTATGCTTCCACTTCAGACTCTCAGAACATGGAAAGTGAGAAAGAAGGTGCATCTCAAGTTGATGGGTTGTTAGATCAAGGATTGTTCTCGTGTGTGACATGTGGGATTTTGAGCTTTGCATGTGTTGCTGTCATTCAGCCCACAGAAGCAGCAGCTGGATACCTCATGTCTACTGATTGCGTTCCATTTGGTGATCAGGTTGTTGGGCTGGGAGCAACTAATGATCAAATATACAATGTCACTGACATGCGTAAGATCAATTCCGATATGGATACCCATTCAGGTAGGTTGCAGCTAGTATTTGATACCTGTTTTGCATTCGGCACATGCATTTGATGTACATCTAACAGGATAGAATTCCTGAAATTTATGCTTAAGATGTTAATCAAATTCATATTTGATTTTAAATTTCTGATTGTTGGTATTGAATTTCTATGTGCTATCTTGAAGGCAGTGATTGCAATGTAGTTGGTTTTTCTGAACTGTTTTGGTGACAGTTTGCACAGATGGTAGTTGCCAACTCATTTTCCTTTGGCAATACCTGTGCTTTTATTCCATTTCTCCTTTTGTTCACACTTTTCCTTACTAGTAATTTCTACACAGAAATTTTACAAATTATCTCTTGCATTCTTTTCTTAAATAGTTCTGGTTTGTTTCTCAGTCTCATAACTATGTACAAACTATTTGTCATCAACATCATCTGAGCCCTATCCCATCTAGTATGCTAGAAAATTATTTCAGTAGTAACAATCTCCATCATCCAGGCATTTGCTTATGTGGTGACATAACATGTTTTCATTTGATTCTTTATGCTGCATGAAGTATTTGGTGTTGTATATTTCCTTTTTCTTGTATCATCTAGGGACGCTAACTTGATACTTCTGTTGGTTACATTGTGCATTTCTGCTCCTCATCAGCTGATTAAAGTTATTCCTGCATGTGAATTTATCTTATCTATTTAATGTCATGGACCGTGTATTTAATTATGCATGCTATACCTCTTTGTTATGAATGCATGTCTTCTGTATTGATAGTTATCATAATGATGTTTTCTTAGTCTTGTGTTTATATCGAGTTGTCAAGGAAAGAAACATGAACAATCAACTTGTCTCTACCAACTGGTGTGTTTAGGTGGGTTTTACATTTTGCAAGATTCAATTTGGTGGTTGATTTGTATGGAGTTTGTTGCCAAAGTATCCAATGGTCCAGATTATATGATCTCAAGCAGAAACAGAAATCTGCTGTACTGTCATTTTATTTTGGATTATGTGACTTGAACCCACAACCTTAAGGTTGCAACAGGGATCCAATGGTCCAGATTATATGATCTCAAGCAGAAACAGAAATCTGCTGTACTGTCATTTTCTTTTGGATAATGTGACATGAACCACAACCTTAAGGTTGCAACAGGGAAAACTTTCAAGTATGCCACGGGTTATTTGTCAATATATCGGCATTTTTATTAAGGGTGTTTTCTGTAGAGGCCCTACCTTCTGTTCCAATACTATAAACCACCTCTAGTATTTGACAATCTGTGCAGGCTTCTTTTTTCTAAAATTAATTCTTAATAGGTTCCTGCATTTATGATATGTATTGAAGGCAGATGGAAATTCAGAAGACCAACAACCTTAGCTGAAAGGACTTGTGAAAAGTCAGCTTACCCCTGATTTGTAGCTACTGTAATTAACTAACATTTCTTCAATTTTAATATCAAATCCTGTTTTCATTTAAGTACACTTTCTTCCCCTTCTTTTCTTCTGACCTACTGCCTACCTGTATGATCTCAACCCTCATCTGCAAAGCACAGTTATCTTATTCAACTGCACATTCAACTCCTTCAATGCCACATCTAAATTGGTCCATACTCACAATACTATTCAATCATGTTCACATTTAGAACTGTGCCCAGTCGAGTACATGTCTTTTGTCATCAAACCACCTTATCAAATCACTACAAAGTTCTTGGTCAAACCACTACCCATCCTAGTTTACTTGCCTTTCACAAATACACTTTGCTGAAAGCTATTAAACTTCATCTACCTCCAGATCTTCCCAAAAACTTAATATCCATATCACCAATGAGTGCTGGCTTCAGAACCAATTGAACGAAACCCCAAATATTTCATATCTAAAGATAGCCAAAATCCCAATTCAACTTGTACTTTAAACCAATTCCTTTCCCTTCCCTTCTCCTCTCCTTACTTCAACTCTGCGCCTTTCACATTAGTATAAAATTGCAAAATGGAGCCAAAGTGCCGGCAACAGGGAGGGAACTATATGGGTGTTTATAGGTTGGGCTGGTCTTGGAAAAGCTTGAGCAGAAACGAGTGTTTAAAGCGCTTGGTGTGGTGTTTGGTTGGAGGGATGCTTGGTGTTTTGAGAATTTGAGTATTTTTATGGTGTCTGGTAGTTTTTTGTTTCTAACTTTAGAGACCAAGTTATCTAAAAATCAATTTGGTTTCATGCTAAGGAGGTCAACTATGGAAGCTATCTCTTGCTTGGGCAATTAATAGAAAAATACCTAGAGAAGAGGAAAAATTATATGGTCGTCATATCTAGAGAAAGCCTATGACAAGGTACCTAGATATCTGATTTGGAGGGTTTTCGAGAAAAGGAGTGTGCCCCAAAAGGTTATATTGACATCATTAAAGATATGTATGAGGGAGCGGTAATAAGTGTGAGAACTACTTTTGGAGAGATAAGTTAGTTTCCAGTGACCATAGTATGTGTTAGGGGTCGGCTTTAATTCCTTATCTCTTTACATTGATTATGGACAAGTTAATGTCTCATATTTCAACAAGAGGTAGCTTGGTATATGTTGTTTGTAGATGATATAATGTTGGTGGATGAATTAAGAGATTGTGTGAATAAGAAACTTGAGATATGGTTGGAAGCTTTAGAATCCAAGGGCTTTAAAGTAAGTCATACAAAGACAAACTATATGAATTTCAACTTCAAGGGGATGTGCAAAGAGCTGAAATTCATATGAGAATTGAAGCTCAAGAGGTACCACAAATTGTTTCATTCCGATACCTTGGCTCGATAATTAGTAAAGATGGAGAAATTGAAGAAGATGTCGAACGATAAGAGCAAGATGGCTGAAGTGGATACTTGGTTCTGGAGTGTTTTGTGATTTGCAAATACCAACACAATTGAAGGGAAAATGTTACATGCCAGTGGTTAGACCAGCTATGACCTATAGAGCATAATTTTGGCTAATTAAGAAGCAACACATGCACAACATGAGTGTAGAAGAGATAGGAATGTTGAGATAGATGTGTGGTAAAAGTCGGAAAGATAGAATAAAAAATGAGCACTTATGGGAGCATTTAGACAGCATCAATGGGTGATAAAATAAGAGAGACTCGTTTGAGATGGTTTGGACATGTCCAACATAGCCAACAACAACGCCATTGAGGACAAGTTTTTCTATGCAGGTGGATGGCCTACCAAGGAAAAAGGTTATGCCAAAGAGGACATGGATGGAGGTGGTAAAGATAGATTTGAAGTACAACCTATCTAAGGGTTTGGCTCAGGTTAGATTGTAATGGAGAAACAAAATTCATGTAGCCAGCCCAGCATAGTTGGGACCAGGCTTTGATGATGATGAAAGTTTTACGGTCTCTTAATTATAAAATGTTCTTTCGTAGGAACCACGAATACCTCTTCAAGGCCGGCGTGTTAGTGTCCAACACCTAGACACGTGTCCGACATGCCAAAAATGGTGTCCTGCTTATTTTTTTATATTTTATTTCACTGACACACTTGGACACGCTGGCTGTTTTAGTTGGAGAAAAGCATTAAAATTATAATAAAGAAAAGTGAAGGTGGCCGTTTGTAAAAAAATCTCTTTTAGTTGGAAGAAAAAGAAAGGAAGATAAGGCAGAGGCTAGGGCTTTAAATTAGAAAAAAAAAAAAAAAAAGAAGGAAAGGGCCTAAATGCAATTTTGTTAACTTAAATAAAAAGATAAGGCTGTTGGGGTATTGCAGGAGATACACATGATTCCTTCGAGGATGTTGGAGTGCTTGAGGTTGCTAATCTCTCGCTTGATGAGCCAGAGTTGGAGACCGTTGTCTTTACATATGATGTTGATCATGATCAAATTGATGGTGATGATGAGGCAATTGAAGTTGCATCAATTGAGTAAACTTTAGATGGAAATTGACTTCTTTTTTGCTTTCTTGTATTTTTGGAATGGAGGGGAAATTGATGATCCTCCCTTTTCTTTGTGTGGTTTTTATGGAACTATGGATATTTCATGTTTAGTGATTATGAATTATGTTTCAGTTTTGTATTGCTATTAAAAATTTGATATGTTTGTTAGTTGGTGCAGTGGTACACTGGTACTTAAATTTTTATTTATTTGATTGCTAAATTGATTATAAAGTTAAAATGATATTATCTTTTAGTATATGATTAGATATATTAATATTATTATTAATAAATATTAATGTGTCCCCGACGTATCCGTGTCCTACTTTTTTTAGAAATGCCGTGTCGGTGTGTCCGTGTCCGTGCCCCGTGTCCGTGATTCTTTAGTTCTTTCAGATTCAATTCATTGGTAAGAGGAGAAAGGGCTTTTTTTTTTTCAAAAAAGGTTGAATTTTTCTAGTGTTCAGATTTTTTAGCTGTTTATTTTCTTTTACCAGGCAATTATAAAATTGGCCCTGGCTAATTCTTGGATCTAGTGGGTCACCTCATGGAATGGACGTGATCGATATCTCCCATATCAGGTTTTTCAAGTGTTCAGATTTTATAGCTGTTTATTTTCTTTTACCAGGCAATTATAAAATTGGCCCTGGCTAATTCTTGGATCTAGTGGATCACCTCATGGAATGGATGTGATCAATATCTCCCATATCAGATTATCTAAAAGCTATATCCAATGGTCAACATTTTTTGGATTAGATTGGATGTTGTCATCTTCATCTTGGGGATTTTGAATATTTAATGTCCACCATTAGGCCTAACATGTGAATAAATTTGATCAGTATGGAGTATGCATTTTAGTTTGAGGGACATCAAACTACCATGTTTTTAGTGATTTTTCTTTGCATCCAATGGGTAGTAAGGGTTTAAAAATAGGGGAAAAAGGTATTGAATAAATGGGTGCATAGAAGTTAAGGAGTCTCCTTAGATATAAGTGTAGTAAAGGTTAGATAAGGCAAACAACAAAGAAATCATGATTGGGTAAAAGTTCAGAAATAATTTGAAAAATCTTAGTTTTAAGGATAGTAACGGTTAGAAAGTAAATGAAAAGGAAGGAAGAAAGTTTGGTCAGGCAAAAGTAAAAGAATAGTTTGGATCTTATGCTCAAGTGTGGTTAAAGGTTAGAAAATCAATATAGATTGAAATAGTGTAAGGTGGTGAGGGTTAGAAATGGAAAGAAAAGAAAATTGACGACCAATATAGTCAAGGGTTGAGTAAAAGCATGGCAAGTGTTTTTTTGCACCTGCTTTTCAGCTGAGCTAAGTGCCAATATAGGGTCCTGGCTTCTAAACTAACAGCATGTCATGATGGGTGTTTCCAGTATTATTTTCTAAAAGGACGGGCTTTGCATAGAATTTTCAATGCTAGATGGTTCCTTCCTAAATTAGGCGTGGGGGCCATAGAGAAAATACTCGCCTCTTTTTTTTTATATATAATTTTGAAGATTGAATCTCTTACGAAGATCTTTATAACATTATAATATAGTCATTGTCCATCTTATTATAATTTCATTACCGATCAAAAGAAAGAACTTTATAGTATTTCTATCTGTGCTTCCAGATGAGGTGAAGACAACCAATACGCTGACTTGTTTTTATAAGTGTATTTATATGTTTAGAAAATATATTAAATCATCATCAAAACCTCGTCATAACTGTGTTGGGTCGGCTACGTGAATTATGTTTACCATTCCCGTCTATCCTGGGCCAAATCCTCAGATGGGTCGCATTTCTTCAGATCTATCCTACTTTGAACAATGTCCCCTTCCTCCTACTCCTTTCCCTTGAGGGGCCATCAACCTGCAAAGAAAACTTTTCCTCACCGGCATTGTTGGCTTGTGTTGGGCATGACCAAGTGACCAACCATCTCAAATGAGTCTCTTAATTTATCACCTATCTCAAATAGTACATTAAATATGTTGTATTATTTTTTATAAAATTAAATGTTTAATAGGTACCAAATGTCTGAGTTATCACCTTGTGTTGGGCATGACCAACCATCTCAGAGCAGTGAAAAATCTACACATGATATTTACTGGAAAAGGCTTATGATAGGTACCAAATGTCGAGATGGTTAATCTGATGAACTGAAGAGAAGGTATCTAGAACAAGTACCAAAATTAAAAGAGACATGCATGAAGGGCCAATAACAAGTGTGAGAAAAGTGTGTGGGATGACGTCTAAGTTCACAGTTGGAGTAGGATTGCAGTAAGGATACAATTTGAGCCCCTACTTATTAGCCTTATATATGGACATTGTAACAACTAATGTCCCATGTGAAGTTCCATGGTTTATTTTGTTAGCACATGATGTGGTACTTATCAAGCAATAAAGCGGGTGAATGATAATCTAGAACTTTGGGAGAAAAGGCATTCAATACAAATTGGCTGAGAAATAGTAGATCAAAGGTGGAATATGCAGTGTAAGATTAGTGGATCTGAACTTTGGGAGAAAAGGCATTCAATACAAATTGGCTGAGAACTAGTAGGTCAAAGGTAGAATATGTAGTGTGGATTAGTGGATCTGAACTTTGGGAGAAAGGCATTCAATACAAATTGGCTGAGAACTTGTAGATCAAAGGTAGAATATGTAGTGTAAGATTAGTGGATCTGAGAGTAGAGAAGCTGAGTTGGTCAAAATAGAAGAGAATGTAGTACCACAGGACAAAAAACAGAGGGCTTGAGCTGGGTGAACGAATAGGATTAATGTAGGTTGAGCAAAGTAGAAACAAGCTAGTGGAGTACTCTCTGATTGTTGAGTGCCACTTTGATTAAAAGGTCATTTTATAAGACGATGGTTAGACTGGCAGTGTTGTACGAAGAGTAATTGATGCAGTCTGGGGCTTCATCATTAATGGTCAGGGAATATACAAGAACCTAAAGTTCATATGTTGAGATGGACATCCTATGATGGATGTGTGTAGCTGCAATAAATGCTAGAATTAGAAGAGTATGCAAGACGAAACATATGGGTAGCTTCAATAGTTTAAAAATGAAAGAAAAGGAGAAAAAAAAAGGAAGGTAAAAAAAGAAGGAATGCCATTTGTGATGGTTTTGGCAAGTGCACACAAGGCATGAATCAGCTTCTGAATGATAATTTGAATTTTACTACTTCAAGGACATAGGAGAACTGAATGATAAGTTGAAGGACATGGGGACTTTGGTAAAGTAGTGAGGAATCAAGAAAGACATGTTAGAATGTGGAGTTCCAGAGGACATCGCCTCTCAAAGGTGACTTAAAAAATATTGGATCAGGCTTTGATAATGGTGACAATATTGGTCTTTTGTACTTTCAGATCTTTTCCTTTCACAGTTTGCACTCATCTCATGCACATATATGGAGAGAGCTGGCCCTCATACACAAATAAAAGTAATATAGGATATCTTGTCTTATCACTTGAATAAAACATATTAAGCTGGCCCTGGAGCGGTGGACTAAGGCTTCTAAGATGATGGCTAATTGACTATGATGATGATGATAAGTAAGAACATAAAAATATACAATAATTCAAAATAACATTACATTCTTGCAAGGCGGACCCACGTTATGGGATGTGGGTGCGGTCGCCCCAGGTAAGTTTTTGAAATTCCTTTAGATGGCCCACATGGCCCACGCACCAGGTCAAGTCCAATCTCACCCCATCCCTTGCAGCGTTGCCCATGCCCATTTGAAACTCCTCTCTCATAAGTCATAACTCAGAAATCCAGAACCAAACGCAAAACATCTCCTTCGAAAACCCTACGTCTTCGTCTTCAACTCCTCTCTCTGCGGAAAAAAAATAAAATCCAAATTGCAGTGGCAAATCAGCACGCCATGACCATCTCTCTTTCTCTCTCGAGGGCAGAAAACCCCCAAATCGTAGAATGCGAAAAAACCCCAAATCCCAGCGAAGAAGGCGGTGATAGCTGCAAGGATCGGTGCGGGCTTTCTTCAAATCTCACCTTGCATCCTCTCTTTCTCTCTCTCTCTCTATATATATATACAGGTGTGTTAGCAATGGCTCTTCCTTCTTTTTCTGTTTAGATTGTTTGGGGCTATATTTTGTGTTATGAGTTTTGGAGAAGAGTAATTTTGCATTGTGTAATTAGTTTTATATAGATTTTTGATAGATAAAATGACTAGGATTGATCAACCCATGATCAATCCCAATCCTTTCTGACACCTACTCTAATGAATTAGGATGGTATCAGTTAGACATTGATTTGATTGTTTCCCACTATTCAATTTCTCAAGAATCTTTGAGGCCAATCACCGTTCTCGACTTAAAACATCAAGTTCTAGGCAGAGGTCTATCATGACGCTTTATTCAATATCAAGTTCCAAGGGGTTATGCAATTCAATTGTAACTGAGTTACTAGTTGAGCCCACAGGATTTTTCACAAATCTCAATGTTGTCCATTTCTCAGTTTGGGGAATTATGAAAAATCTTTTTTAATGTAAGGTCTTCTCTGCAATTGCATTAATAAAAAGAGAAGTGCTTCATAGAAATATCATTTGAGCATGGCCATCCATACTGTCTAGATTAGGTGCCTTTGAATGGATAAGAACCCAGAGTAACTCTGAATGATCCTAATCATTTAATGGGCAGAACTATGGACTAGGGGTGGCTTTCTTGACCCTGCCCGTAGTTGATATATGCCAAATACAGAGAACATCCGAATCCATCTCCCTACTCTCATTCTCATTGATTGTCAAGCATTTAAGCACCCTTTTGTGATTGGTTTCAATGACCACTCATGGAACAACTATGGCGTTTTGCATGCAGTTTGGGGGAAAAAGGAATAAGCTTCCACATCTTTTCAGAAATCAACATGATTCTTTCCCAAATCTACCTTCAGGGTTCATCAATAGGTTTATCTAAGATATATGAGATCTCATTCTTTATAATTGCACGGATGAAATTTGTTTATTTTGAGCAGTGTGGTCATATTTTGTATAAGCTTAACTATTCATGTTTTATTATTCTTCCAAAAAAAAAGAAACTATTCATGTTTTATCGAAGGCTAGTGTTGGGATTTTGTGTGTACCATATCAATCTAATTTGAGGAGAAACATAAATGTGTCGGTGATAGATGTGCCAAACAGCTTGTATATATTGAGGACATATTTAATACCATTGATGATGAGACAATCATGCAACGGTTTCAAAACATGAAAAACCATGGAGGGCAATTGTAAAAACTTTGTTTTAGACTTAGAGATGACTTTTGATGAGAGAAATGTATGTTACTTGGTGCATTAAAATATTTTGTATCTTTTTAGATACAGTACAATTTCTCTTTTGCTATTGTTAATGTGAAAAGAGTCTAGCAAAGTTTAGCCCCACCCAAACAAAAATCCTGGGTCCGCCACTGCATTCTTGCACCATCCATGTGTGTCAATATGCATATTTCATGTTGTAGTGTATCACCATGACAGTTTCTTGTAATAGCCATATCCTGTTGACATAGATTATGTGGTCTACCATGTGAATGTCCTCATGACCTAAATAACTTCCCCATTTGCTACGGTATATTGTTTTTTAAATGGTTTCAAATCTATCTGTACTGGTATATTTATTAAGTTTTGGACTTTGGGTGCATGTTTTAATTTTATTTTGAACCTCATTTTGTACAGGACGAATTGAGAAGGATGACAAGTGTGGTTTGTATGATGTCCCGGTTCAGTCTGCTGATTATACAATCCAAGTCTCACATCGAAGGGGTGAACCGGCTTCAAATAGCATGACACAGGGCATTACATCCCTAGATCTATTAGCTAATGCCTATGGGGATTCATCAGACTCTGAGGAGGAAGGCATTCAATATCCTAATAAGTCTATCTGTTCTGATGAACATGATTTTGATGGTTTTTCGTTAGCATCCAGTGAAGATCGCAGAGTGTCTTTATTTGGCCAAGACCGTCAATATGGATCAGTTGGAGTTCTTGATCAGGCTTCACCCACGCCTAGCACGAGATACGAAGCTTCTACTCAAATTTTAAGCATCAATGATAGATGTCCTAAAACACTCAATTTCTTTCCAGGGAATGTTGTGGACAATGCAGTATCTGTAAAACCGTGGGGGTTAGACAACATAAGTAGAAACCCTATGACAACACCAGGAAGCATGGTAACGTCTAGAGTTACAGACTTTGCTATGGTAGGGCACAAGGAATCAGATGGTAGCTGGCGACAGTGTATTGGAACCTCCAAAATCAGTTGGTCTGATGCTAAGATGGGTGATCCGGCAAATTGCATTTCTGTAGGTGCAGCGAATGGGAAGTGCGTCGAAACGACACTGTTCGGTGATATTGATAGCTCGTTGAAGAAACCAAACATATCATTTGTCCAGCAATCTGACAAGGATTCTTCCAGGATGCATATATTTTGTTTAGAGCATGCTGTGGAGGTAGAAAAGCAGCTTCGTCCCATTGGTGGACTGCATATGTTGCTCCTCTGTCATCCAGGTGAGTTCTAGTATAGGTTCTACACATTGTTTATCAATAGGTGAATTACATTAAAAGTACTTAGGAGTGGACCAAACAGCAGATGTATCACAAATATATTAAATCTTAGTGTATATATTATGCACTATATGATACAGATTACACAAATATGACAGAATAAGATCATAAACCGATCTATCTTATCTGCTTTGATTTTGTCGGACACATTTACTGATGGAATCAACTTTACATTTCCAATTTGAGGATGAGCACACAACATGAATGAGCACACACAGATGACCTATATTTGATAATTTATAGAATGTTTGCGCGTGGATGATTACAACCAATAAGTTTCTACTACACGGTAAAGACATTGCATTCTTTGAGTTGGCCAATCGTCTGAATAGCTATTGAAGATTGTTTTAATCACAGTTCATGGTTTTCTTTGAAATGCCTGCAGACTATCCCAAAGTAGAAGCTCAAGCCAAGTCATTGGCAGAGGAATTGGGAATCAATTACCACTGGAAGGATGTTCATTTCAGGGATGCAACCAATGATGATAAGGAAAAAATCCGGTCAGCTTTGGATGATGAGGAAGTTGTACCCGGGAATGGCGATTGGGCTGTCAAATTGGGTGTCAATCTCTATTATAGTGCCAACTTAAGCAAATCTCCCCTCTACAGCAAGCAGATGCCATACAATGCAGTCTTATACAAGGCATTTGGTCGTACTTCTCTGGTTAGCTCCCCAACAAAACCGAAGGTTTTTGCGAGGCGTTCCAGCAGGCAGAAGAAAATAGTTGTTGCTGGAAAATGGTGTGGCAAGGTTTGGATGTCAAACCAGGTTCATCCCTATCTAGCCAATAGAGATAACCCAGAGCAAGAACCTGTAAATTCCTCTGGCTATCGTGATATAGATCTGAAGCTCGAGGCGGATACAGATGTTCAGGTGGAGAGAACGATGCTTTCCGAAAGGAACTTGTTGCCTTGTACTGTCTTGAGAAAATCTAGCAGGAAAAGGAGAAAGCCATTTGAAGATGAAGATTACGAGAAACCCAAGTTCCCTAAAGTGGAAAACACCTGTAAGGTCGTGGTGGATTCACCCAGGAATCCATCATCACTTTCCAGAAGGATTCTTAGAAGCAGGCTGAAGCATGAGGAGATAAACTGTAGTAATTCCAGTTTGAAAGATGAAGTAGGAGGACCAAGCACACGCCTCAGAACCCGACCATCTAAGACCAAAGAAGTTAAAGCAAAACTGAAAGGAGTCAAACTGCAACCAGCGGGTGAGAGACATGCCATCAAGAAGAAAGTGAAGAAAGCTCCAAGCTGCAATGATGTAACTATAAAAGATGAAGAAGCAGAGTATCAGTGTGATGTGGAGGGGTGTTCAATGGGCTTTAACACAAAGCAAGAACTGATGCTGCACAAACGTAACATCTGTTCGGTCAAGGGGTGCGGAAAGAAACTATTCTCGCACAAGTACTTGGTGCAGCACCGGCGGGTCCACATGGATGACCGCCCTCTCAAGTGCCCATGGAAGGGGTGCAAGATGACGTTCAAGTGGGCATGGGCGCGAACCGAGCATATAAGGGTGCACACGGGTGCCCGCCCCTATGTGTGTCGGGAACCAGGATGTGGACAGACATTCCGGTTCGTCTCGGATTTCAGCCGCCACAAGCGGAAGACGGGCCATTCTGTGAAGAAGGGAAGGACATGATTTTTGTTTCCGACCGGAGGGTTGTACATTATGTGGCTGATGCAATCAATTATCAATTGGTAGGCGAGTAGGGCAGGGTAGGGATCCTATGTAATTTTTCAGTTTTAGAAGAGCATCTGGTTTTTGCCTGGGCATTGATTAAGCCCATTCATTTACATCAATGACAGCAATGGCTGATCCAGCACCTCTAATTAATTCTCAGGAACAGATGTTTTCATCCTCAAAACAACTCAAATTGATCGTTGTTTTCTTTCATTTCAGTGGGTCACTGGGCCACATTTGAAAGACCAAACTGCGGCCTAGGCCATTTGTTCTAATTACCAATTGGGCTTAACTTACATCAGCGTTGGTTTACTATTAAAGTGTACAGTGTCATCTGCATTTCTCCATTTGATTTGTGATTGGCTGTGGTCAGATGTAGGCCCTTCACTAATATAAGTTGTCAGGCAAACAAGAGGCGGCTTCCTAAACCAGTTTTTCATATGATCGAATCTAGTGAAGTACACGGCCAGATGGTTAGATTCTTCACCAGATCTGTGCATCATTGGCCAAAAGTCTGTTACTAGCATGGTTTAGAAACTAAAAAATTGACTCTACCCAGATCACTGAGCCCAGTAACTTGGGCAAGTCTGGTTGAGCACTCAGTCCGACGTGTTTGACTATTCTTCTCAGTTACATGGTGATCTTTTGAGGTTAGACAGCACCGTTGATTCAGGGGAAGCCAGAACTAGTTTTGAAACCATAAGCAGTTGGGGATTGATATTTTAGGGACCAAATTTCAGGTGGTGTGATATACTGCTAAACTGAGCACTGCAAAATGTTAGCTCTCTAATCAGAGAAATGATGTGTATGTACTAGTGATGGCAATTCTTGACTCGACCAACTTGACATGAACCGAATGTGGTGTTTGTGGGTTCTGGTTAGCATTTCCAGCCCAATTAATAAACGGCCTGTGTGAGTTGAGTCGATACATGCTATTCAACTCGCGACCTGAATTGAACCTGACCCAACATTTGCCTACGGAACCCACCCAACATCATAGGAATTGAGTTGACATTTCCAACCTGATTAATGAACGGATCCGGTGCAAGTGAGGCCCATTTTCGTTACAATGAGAGGTGAACCCAACCTTATCCGAAACCAATTGGACCCAAAAGTCAATCTTTAAACTGCTTAAAAAGAAAAGAGTAAAAAAAAAAAATAGTTGAACCCAGTCATATTGTAATTGTATTGTTGGTGGGTCGTTATGTTTCAACAGGGGAGGTTTAGACTTGAGATGCAACGACTTGGAATCATCCAATCTCATCCAAAGTGAGTCGAAGATGTTCGATAAGAGAAGATTCTTCTATTTGTGATGGAGCCCACATTTCAAGGATCCAAACAATCAATTTAATCATTGGCACTGCCAAAAATTTTAGGTCAGCAACCGTGGATACAACTTCGATTCGACTACAATTTTAATTACATGCAGTGGAAGATCTGCATTAATGAACAGTCTGATCACCAAAGGTGACCCTACTTTAAAAAAAAAAAGGGGGCATTCGGCGACATGTCGCTGAACATTTCACTTTATGGCCTTAGATCCACAAAAAAAAGTCATAGAGCCAAAGGTCCCTCCCACACTTTCTCATACCTGAAATGTCTAGCTTACCCTTTCTTTAAATCATAACCCATGATTGGTGGGATATCCCATTAATAATAGCCAACTAACATTTAATTGCCCACGATTAATGGAATCCTCAGATTTTTCAAATAAATTCTAAAAACACACAAATAAATTTCAAAATAACGAAAATAAATTTTAAAAAATGAAATAATCTCAAAAAATGCAATAAGTTAAAAAAAAAGCAATATATAATCAAATATCGTAAATAAATTTAAAAAGATGCAAATAAGTTTCAAAATATCCAAACAAATTTCAGAAAATATAAATAAATTTCAAAAGACTCAAGTTCGTGCAGGACGCTGTACAGTCTGTCCAGGCGTTCGTGCCGGATGGTGCACAGTCTGTCCGCGCGTTCATGAAGGACGGTGCACAATCGGTCCGGGCGTTCATGCAGGACGATGCACAGTCAGTCCGAGCATTCGTGCAGGACGGTGCACAATGTGTCCGTGCAGGACGGTGCACAGTCGGTCCAGGCGTTCGTGCAGGACGGTGCACAGTTTGTTCGTGCGTTCGTTCAGTATGGTGCACAGTCGGTCCGGGCGTTCGTGCAGGACGGTGCGCAGTTTGTCCGGGCGTTCGTGCAGGACGGTGCACAGTCGGTCCGGGCGTTCGTGCAGGACGGTGCGCAGTTTGTCCGGACGTTCGTGCAGGACGGTGCACAGTCGGTCCGGGCGTTCGTGCAGGAGGGTGCACAGTCCGTCTGGGTGTTCGTGCAGGATGGTGCACAGTCTGTCCGCGCGTTCGTGCAGGACGGTGCACAGTCTATCCGGGCGTTCGTGCAAGACGGTGCATAGTCTGTCCGGGCATTCGTGCACGACGGTGCACAGTGTGTCAGGGCGTTTGTGCAGGCCGGTGCATAGTCAATCCAAGAGTTCTTGCAGGACGGTGCACAGTCTGTCCGCACATTCGTGCAGCACCGTGCCCAGTCGGTCCGGGCGTTCGTGCAAGACCGTGTACAGTCTGTCAGCGCGTTCGTGCAGGACAGTGCATAGTCGGTCCGGGCGTTCGTGCAGGACGGTGCACAGTCTTTCCGTGCGTTCGTGCAGGACGGTGCACAGTCCGTCCGGGCGTTCGTGCAAGACGGTGCACAGTCGGTCCGGGCGTTCGTGCACGATGGTGCACTGTGTGTCCGGGAGTTCGTGCAGGACGGTGCACAGTCCGTCCGGGCGTTCGTGCTGGACGGTGCAAAGTTCATCCGGGCATTCGTGCTGGACGGTGCACAGTGTGTCCGTGCAGGACGATGCACAGTCCGTCCGGGCGTTCGTGCAGGACGGTGCACAGTCTATCCGCGCTTTCATGCAGGACGGTGTAGAGTCGGTCTGGACGTTCGAGCAGGACGGTGCACAGTTGGTCCGGGCATTCGTGTAGGACGGTGAAAGTCCGTACGCGCGTTCGTGCAGGACAGTGCACAGTCTGTCCGCGCGTTCGGGAAGGACAGTGCACAGTCGGTCCGGGCGTTCGTGCAGGACGGTGCACAGTCTGTCCGGGCGTTCGTGCAGGACGGTGCACATTCTGTCAGCGCGTTCGGCCAGGACGGTGCACAGTCGGTCCGGGCATTCGTGCAGGACGGTGCACATTCTGTCAGCGCGTTCGTCCAGGACGGTGCACAGTCGGTCCGGGCATTCGTGCAGGACAGTGCAAAGTCGGTCCGGGCATTCGTGCAGGACGGTGCACAGTCGGTCCGCGCGTTCGAGCAGGACGGTGCACAGTCGGTCCGGGCGTTCGTGCAGGACGGTGCACAGTCGTTCCGATCGTTCGTGCAGGTCGGTGCACAGTTCGTCCAAACGTTCGTGCAGGACGATGCACAGTCCGTCCGAGCATTCGTGCAGGACGGTGCACAGTCTGTTCGTGCTTTCGTGCAGGACGGTGCAGAGTCGGTCCGGGCGTTCGTACAGGACGGTGCACAGTCGGTCCGGGCGTTCGTGGAGGATGGTGCACAGTCGGTCTGGTCGTTCGTGCAACACGGTGCACAGTCTTTCCGGGCATTCGTGCAGGACGGTGCACATTCTGTCTGCGCGTTCGTGCAAGACGGTGCACAGTCGGTCTGGGTGTTCATGTAGGACGGTGTAGAGTCCGTCTGCGCATTCGTGCAGGACGGTGGACAGTTTGTCCGCGCGTTCGTGCAGGATGGTGCAGAGTCTGTCCGGGCTTTCGTGCAAGACGGTGCACAATCTGTCCGCGCGTTCGTGCAGGATGGTGCACAGTCGGTCCGGGCGTTCGTGCAGGACGGTGCACAGTCTGTCCACGCGTTCGTGCAGGACGGTGCACAGTCGGTCCGGGCGTTCGTGTAGGATGGTGCACAGTTGTTCCGGTCGTTCGTGCGGGACGGTGCATAGTCCGTCCGGGCGTTCGTGCTGGATGGTGCACAGTCTGTCCGGGCGTTCGTGCAGAACAGTGCACAGTCGGTTCGGGCGTTCGTGCAGGACGGTGTACAGTCCGTCCGGGCGTTCATGCAAGACGGTGCACAGTTTGTCCGTGCGTTCGTGCAGTACGGTGGACAGTCGGTCCGGGCGTTCATGCAGGACAGTGCACACTCGGTCCGGGTGTTCGTGCAGGATGGTGTAGAGTTGGTCCGGGCGTTCGTGCAGGACGGTGCACAGTCTTTCCATGCGTTCGTGCAGGACGGTGCACAGTCCGTCCGGGCGTTCGTGCAGGACGGTGCACAGTCTTTCCGGGCGTTCGAGCAGGACGATGCGTAGTCCATCCGGGCGTTTGTGCAGGACGGTGCAAAGTCGGTCCGGGCGTTCGTGCAGGACGGTGCCCAGTCAGCCCGGGCGTTCGTGCAGGACGGTCCGCAGTCTGTCTGGGCGTACTTACAGGACGGCGCACAGTGTGTTCGTGTGTTCGTTCAGTACGGTGCACAATCGGTCCGGGCATTCGTGCAGGACGGTGCGCAGTTTGTCCGGGCGTTCGTGCAGGACAATGCCCAGTCGGTCCCGGCGTTCGTGCAGGAGGGTGCACAATCCGTCTGGGCGTTCGTGCAGGATGGTGCACAGTCTGTCCACGCGTTCGTGCAGGACGGTGCACAGTTAGAAACTTTCAAAAAATGCAAATAAATTTAAAATAACGAAAATAAAAGTTTAAAAATGCAATAATTTCAAAAAAAAAACGCAATAAATCTAAAAAGATACAAATAAATTTCAAAAGTCGCAAATAAATTTAAAAAACACATATAGATTTCAAAAAACGTAAATAAATTTGCTAGAAAAACTCAGATAAATTTTGAAAAAAACTCAGATAAATTTACCAAAAATAGAAAGAAATATGACAGAAAACAGATAAATTTGAACAACACTCAGATAAATTTGACAGAAAACAGATAAATTTGAACAAAACTCAGATAAATGCGAAAAAAACTCAGATAAATTTGTTCAGAACTCAGATATATTTGTTCTGAACTCAGAAATATTTCTTTCAGAACTCAGATAAATTTGAGTAAAACTCAAATAAATTTGACAAAAAATTAAAAACTCAGATAAATGTTATAGAAACTCATATAACTTTGTTAAAACTCAGATTAAATTGACAAAAACTTAGATAAATTTCACAAAAACTCAGATAAATTTCATAAAGACTCATAAATAATTGTCAAAAACGATATAACAGCCATGTTGCCTTCGGTCGACGCGATTCTGTTGGAAGAAACAGAGCGCAAATCGGAGTCCGGATGACCCCTGACTGTGGTTCCTGGGCTTCCTACTGCAAACGGGTCAGAACTGACCCGAACCTGGACCTGGCCTGGTGCCTGACCCAACTGGGTCGTCTTCCCAGTTGAGTTTCTACAACAGAAACTCCTTCTGGTATGCTTCTTCTCTTTCAGCGTCGGTGAACGTCCGCAGATCTGGGGTTGCGCCGGCAGGTTTTCGGCGACTTGCTTCCTAGCGACGTGTAGCGCACAAGATTAGCGGCGATCTGCGGCATGCAGGGTGGTCTCGTCGACTGGTTTCCGGCGACTTGCTTCCTGGCGACGTGTAGCGCACAAGATCAGCGGCGATCTGCGGCGTGCAGGGTGGTCTCCGTTTGGCGAAGAACGACGAGAGGCGATGAAGGCAGTCCGGGTCTGGGGTGTCTTCTCCGGCGACGGCGGCACCATTAAGGATCAGATCCTCTTCCGCGGTAGCGCGTGGCGTCTGGGAAATCTGATATGGGCGGAATGCGGATTGAAACCCTTGTTTGGTCGAGAGAGGCAATGAAGGCAGTCCGGGTCTGGGCTGTCTTGTCCGGCGACAAGGATTGGAACCCCCTGTTTGGTCTTCTTCCACTCCGGTATGCAAAATCTGTGATAGTGCGATCCGCGTGGCCCGGAAATCCGCAACTCTTCGTCGGACTGCAAAAATCTCACCGGAGAAGCGTCGTGCGTGGCCAGAGTGGAAGAAGACAGCAGGAAGGGGGACTCTTCCTCTTCTTCTTTCCCTCTCTCTCTCGGTCTCTGTAGAGAGTTTCAGAAACCCTTTTCCATGGCTGAGTGAGGGAGGAGGAGATAGGCATTTTGTAGAATCCAAACCCACCCAGCAAACCTAGGCTCGTTGCAAAAGAAGAGGGATAATATAAAATTTAAAATTTGAAAATTTAAAATTTTATGCCTAAAATGGTTGGAAGGGTAATTTAGTCTTGAAAAATGAGATCATGTGGATGCAGGGACCTAAAGCTGGAAAAAGTCTAGCTGCTTGGACCATAGGCCTTAAAAAGTTTTTCCTTGGACTGGAGGCTGGAAACATTGACTTATAGGGACCTTTCGCTAATTTTACCTAAGAAAAGATGATAACAAACTTCCCCATGCAAGAGATAACAATTGAAAAAAATTTATTAGCTAGGATAAACTGATACAGATGTGTAATTTGGATTATACTAGAAAAAAGAACCATCGCATTAGCAGTCGACAGTAGTCATTCTTATACCTTAAAGTTGGATAACTCTTAATATATATATATGGGGCCAGCTCTCCTAAGCTGAAGCTTAAAATAAGGTAAGCTGAAGTAAGCTCAATTACGTAGTGGGGCCCACTTGGGGACCCATATGGGGATGGGGGTGGGGGGATTTCAAGGACTCCCTGGGACCCTCCTTCCTACAAAAAATCAGCCCAAATCGTGGTTTCTATCATCTCCATCTGGGCACCAAAAATTTAATGGTCAACGGTCTATTCGGATTGGTACATAGTCGATCAAACGGTCTAATAAATTCGGATTTGACCAAAAGTTGGTGGGCTTGTGCAATTTAAGGGGGTCGTGTGTTTGGTCCATTTGGATGGATCAAGGATGGGCCCTAGAAGCGTTAGCTTACGGAATCATATCCTAAGCTTAAGCTTAGGAGAGCCTTGCTCTATGCTCTATGTATATATATATATATATATATGTATATAAATATATAAAAGCACTCATTCTAGCTCTTCCTTGAGCCACATCAGATTCTTAATCCACATCACGGATAGAAAGTGCGAAAATTTAGAAAGTCACAAAATTTTCTTCTTCTGGTGATAATCTTGTGGCCATGGTTAATGAAATCCGCGGGAGGTAATTTGAGATTGATTGATGACGTCCTTCAAAATCCAACCTAGAGACTACTATTTCTCTCTCATCTCTTCTTCTGATCTTTTTTTTTTTTAGTAGAACTCCACATAATAAATGTGGCAGGGATGGCAAAATAGCAGTGTTTAAGGCTTAAGCCATTTTCTTGAGAAATCTAACTGCAGAACTACGATCTGAACCGTTCATATTCTATAGCAATGGCCTTATGTCCAATAATTAACAAAGAACAGAAGACGATGCACCCATCTAAGAAAAACTCCGATTTAAACATTGCTATAATCAAGAAATAGTAACTGTGAGCAAACAGCTATCTTGCTAAATTCAAGGAACATAATCTGTGATTCAAAAGAGTATTTCTATCCAATCTTATTTTTAAATTACAGAGTGCATTTCAAATAACTCAAGTTTCCTGAGATTGAAGTGAATCAACAAAAATCCTCAAGAAGAATCAGTGGCTGAACTAAGCATAGCAAATGAAATTCAAACAGTGAATTTTTTTTATTTTTTTAATTTTTGCAAAAGGCAAGACTTTGTACTGACAGGAGAAAGAAATAAACACTAGGGCTCATAGCCCCCAAAAAAGACAGCCCATACAAGCTCTGAAGAGCCCAAAAAATTAGTTGTTAAGACAACAATTAGAGCACGTAGTAGTAATTGGAGCTTAATTACATCTAATTCAATTCTATGGTCCTACACAAACTACAGTACAAAGGTTTTGGTGAATGCAATTTTTTTAATTATATTTGAAATTTAGTTTTTCATGAGGTGGTATTTGGTATGCGGTCTGATCGAATTGAAAATTGGTTCTTATTGCCCTATATGGTATCGTTCAACTTTACAAGACTTATCTTTTCTTAATTAAAATTCAGCAGCAGTAGTTTCACTGAAAAAGAGAATCTTAAGGTATGTAGAATTTATGGGGGGTTTTCTTGCTGTGGTGAAGGAATATTTTTAGTAAAATATGATCGGAGTTTTGTGGCTTTTTAAAGCTAATCCGTTGGAAGAACGGCTCCTTACCCGAGTGGTAAGGAGCATGAGTTCATTTCTGGCTGTCCAGGATTTACCTCTTCCCACTAGTGCGGGCTCCTTTCCCAGTTGTGCGGGCTTCCTTCCCACTTGAGTGAGCTACTTTCCCATGTGTATGCGGTTGGCTGGGGTACCAAAAAAAAAAAGCTAATCTGTTGGAAGTTGGGAGTAAGATATGGCAAGAAAAGCAAAGAGACTTCTAGCATAAAGCCTGGACATGCATGCACTGGTTATGTCTCATTCAAAATGACCAAAATATTAAAATTAATACAAAATTTCATTTTTAAGCATTTAAAGTTTGATTTTGTTTTTATATTCTATCTTGTTAGTTTTACAATCAGATTTTTATCTTTCTTTAAAAAAAAAAACTTTTGCCTCTATATATATTCGAGCATGTTTGGCAACAGGTGAGGAATCCACAGATGTGAGGATGCCTTACTGTCCTTGGAACAAGGATTCCCTGCTGAGGACTTGTATAATTGAAGATTTCACATCAATATCGGTGCATATCGATGCATATATTTGAGAAAAAATGATTTAAGCGCAACTCTACAAAAAATGAGAATTTTCAAATCCTATAGGGGGAGGTCAGATTTGAAAATCGATACAAATGAAGATTTTCATAAGTCTAATTCCTCAGGGATTTACATCTGCCAAACGTGGATTTTTCACGACTTTGTGGAAAGCAGAAATCTCTTCCTTGAGGATTTGGTTGCAAAAACAAAAAAACAATAAAAAACAAAAGAAAAGAAAAACTCTTTTGAAGTAAGTAAATTGTTTCATCTTAATTATACTCTAGCTAACAAAATGATTATTTATTTCATTATTGCTTATGCATCCTTTCTATTTTGTTTTTTGTTTTCTCTAATCTTGACGGGCTTCTTGCTAGTAATGATGATGATGATGATGAAATAATGTAGCGGACAACAGTCAAACAATGAGCTCGGGCAAAAATATACTGCTTACAAACTATATCAATTACACACATATATATTCATACAAAATGGGGCCCAAGTATTCTCTTTACTCAAGCTAAAGTAAACACAATAACAACAAAACAAAAAGGAAAGAAAGAAAACAAGAAACAGAACATAGTATTTTATCAAGATTTTCAATACATTTTCCACTTGAGACATTATCCAAAATATATAATTATAATGAATTGTTGGAAAGTGCATGGCTAGCTGCTCCACAGGAAAAGGCCCATGCAATGGATGGCTACGTTTTGGCAATTTCTCGACTATCTGATCCTTCCATGAACTATTGGGACGCTTGTAATGAATTCATGCAAACGTCACTGAAGAATATTAGTTCTTGTAGTTGTTGGACAATGCAAATGCAGTCCCCCATATAGGAAGATTGCTACTTAAAGTACGTTGCCCAAAGGTCAGAACCACTTAAAATTCATCTCGGGCCTTTTTCTTCACTTAGAATTCCTGATAGGAATTTAATACGTTGGGGTTTTTGGGACATGATGTCACATCATGTCAATGTCTGTTAGTATTTAAAATCCCATGTTTCTTACTTAGCATTTAGGAATCCCAGCCACATGCAAGGTCCCTTATGACCTTTGGAAATTCAGGAACCTCTTTGCATTTTGGTTGAATTCCTAGTGCTCAAGTTCAAGGGAGCATCCAGAAATTCCACTATGTCTGGGAATTCAGAAGTTTCCCTATGTCTGGGAATTCAGGAATTTCCCAAAGAAGAATCCCTTGAACTCTAGAAAAGAAATAGGCCCTAAGTATGATCACTTGAAGCTAATAAAACGAGAAAAGGTATGCCTTGTGAAGCGTCGTGGCCTATGGCCTACATCTTACTTACAGGCTCAAGGGCTCCTTAGCTTGGAGTGTTTTCCCAAGGGAGAAAAGGGACGTTTAGAAATATAAAAGAGAAATTAAAAAGTTGAAGTATATCCAAACTCTAAGTTTTCTACCATACGTGTAACAATAATATGATATGTTTATTGAAATTAAATGAAAGAATGGCAACGGGGAATCTTACCATTTTTCGAGCACATTTGTGTAATCACTCTTTTTTGTGGAAATGGAAAAGAAAAGTGTCACATCCCAGGCCCGAGAATTCCCCATTTAGGGTGGTTCCCGAGGTATGACGTGCGTACTCCCGTGAATTCGCATCTGTTCCGGACCAAGTCTGAAACCACGAAAAAGAAAAATCCACTTCATACGTGTGAAGATTACTCACCGACACCTGTCAACATACATTTAATTTGTGGAAGTCTGTACATCATTAATATCAATGCCGAAGAGTCCATTAACGTTCCAATAATTCATCTTACAATTATCATTAACAAGACTAATAATTTAAATGCCTGAATGCATAGTACACAAGTACTCTAATGAAGAAGTACTACTAGATGCTTTGCCTTAATAAAAACATAATCCTAATGCAAGTCAGAACTAATCACATGTATAACCATAACTAGTGCAAGGTAACATAAATGCATAGTATGTAATCCCAGACCCATGATTACAACTCTTGTACGTTCTTCGCTAATCAAAGCTAGTAGACGTTCCCCACAAATTTATTGGCTCAATCTCAGAAGGATCGCTAGTCCTACTCCTCAGTCTTCTGGATTCCTGTGATGCCAAGTGTAGCACCATGAATACGACGATTTCACAATGTAAGAGAACAACTAAGATTTAACACATGTTATTTCAAATTCGAATTATTGATAGAAGAATAAAAGATGTCAAATAATCGTCAACTAGGCACATTGTGCATTATGAATAAATCATGCTTTCTCGAATCACAAATCAAATACTCACTTTTCTAGATGGCTACTACATTTTGCTCATCATCTTCGATAAAGAGCGAATTTTTAGTTGGGATGTCACCACTGACCCGGCAAAAGGTTCTCCTGGCTACCCGGTTCTAGAGTTCTGGTGCTCCAGATGACTTGCTGCAGCAGTCTCGAATAATTGAACTAAGTTTTAGTCCCGTCGGGTATCACAAGGTCAAAGCGAAGTAGTGCCGAACCATTCGAATCGAACAATACTAAAGCAGGAGTAAGACTTTTCTATTCAAATCATTTCTAATCAAATTCATTTATTTTCATTCAATAATTTCGAATCATTTCCAATCGAATCGAATCATATGCTTACTCCGTTCGAATATCACATCAATGTACGATAACACTTGTAAGACGATTGTAGTAACAAATTGAGAGATTGTACAAATAATGCATATAACAATTAATTGACATTTGAGGGCAATAATAAAGACAATATCAATATGCAATTGCAATTCGATTAATGGAGTCAAGGATATTTACTAGCCAACCCTAAACTAATTACCCGCCGTCTCTAACCGTCCATTCCGATGTAGTTTTATGTAATTCGATGCACGTTCTACTTTTTGTTGGTGTCACTTTTTGTGTGGAAGGTACGCCGAAATTCTTAAAACAACACCCATGGTGAAGTACTAGACGCAACGGATAAGCACATGAGATGATCTTAGCCCAAGATTTTTCATGTGTTATAATTTCCATCTGACCATGTTAATCAATTATGGGTTTCATGTCTACGGAGCTACAAGGTTAGTCTTTTCACACTCTAATAACCTTATTGGTTTAGTCTTTGTATAACAATCATCCTCAAGGATTGATTATTAAGGGTTTAGGCTCTTTTAAAGTGGAATTGATTCCCTTAATGGACAATTTTTTCCTATATAGTTTAAGCTAGGTTCAAAATCCCTTTTTCCAAAAGAGATAGGGCGTGGTACAATGATCCACACATTCACTTTCTCTCCCAACCTCTGATCATTAAGATGTTTGGTCCATTGGATTCTACTTTGCGAGACCTTTCCAACGGTGTGTGGAACTTTCAAATCCGACGTACGGATCAAAAGTTATGGCCATTCGAAGTTGACATTGTCAGGCCCAATGGGCGAGCGGGCAGCAATCTGTGCCCAGTTTTTTAGGCAAAAACTGACCCGCTCGAGCTGGCAAATGGCTCGGCTCAAGTGGGCAGCACATTGGGCTCATTTTGCACTTAGAAATTGGCTGGAATTGTCAGTTTTTATGGGGTCTATTCTCCATACTTAAAAATCAGCCTTTACAAGGCTTCCCAACAACCAAAATCTGCATAAAATGAGCCTACTTGCTCCGCAATCATCCATTCATTCACAATCTTCAACCTCTAACCATTATCAATTCCAAATTCAAGAAACCCATTTCAAATTCATATAAGATTATGCAAATTGGGCTGAATTACTACACAATTGAATCCATATCATTTCTTTCAAGATAATCTAAAATTACTCATTACTTGCCTCAATTTGTTGCTTTCCAATTCTATTTTCTTCTTTGACTCAATTATAGAAAAAATCCCCAAATCACCAGCTCAACTAAGTCCTACAATGGTGAGATGTATAAGATAACTCAAATGAGAATGAATGCAAATCAATTGACTCTAGCCCACTAGTATTAATCTAAAGAACACGTTAGAGAGGAGAAATCTGACCAGAAAAATGGGCAGGGAGGAGATAATGAAGAAAGAAGCTTGGGGTTGGAGAAAATGACGAATTTGGAGTTGGGTGATAGTCTTGTCAATAGAGATGGATTGGGGAAGAAGAAACTTAGAGAAGATGGGAGATAAGGAAGAAGATGAAATCACAGAATCCACATGCAAAGTTCTCTATCTTTCTACCTTAAATTGGACAGATGACGAGAAGCAGAAGGAAAAGAAGAAGAAGAGGGGCAAAAGGAGAGAATGAGTTTTTTTCTCTCCTATAATGAAGGAAAGAGGTGAAAAATGATGGAAAGGATTGACTGGTTTTTGAAGTAAAAGTTTGGTTTCATTTTGCATGCAAGTACACCTAGTTTTAGGAAATTTGGAAAAACGGCTTTTGTTAAAACAACAAGCCTGATTTTGGGTTCGGTCAGGTTTAAATCCATTGGGTCCTAAAACAAGAATGACTCAATATGAAATATCCCACTTAATGCACCCAAAGACCCACTAAAGCTGAAAACACATGCGCGAAACCCCAGGCATCTAAAATACTCGAAAAGTCATACTTTTACCTGGCAAGGTCAAAACCCTACTAATTTACCTAAATTCATCACAATACCATCTAAAATAAATATTAGACACTTAATCAAGATTAATTAGATGTTAATCACACTTAGGCAGGGTCAAGGTGTTGCAAAAAGCATGATATTTTTCAGCAAAAAACCTTTTTCATAATTTAGTTTGAATGCTACTTTTACGAGAAAAACCATTACAATCAGTGTAAGTTTTTTGTCAAATCTACGGAAAAGTGTTTCTAATGAAGGTGAAGATAGAAAAAAATTCATATGGAAAAGAAAAGATCCACCAACAATACACAAACATCTAAACATTTATTTGAGAATAGATGTGTCACTTCCTTAATATGTAAGCCACTAATAGGAGGAATGGGGACATCCTATGTAATGAAGGGTGCTTAATACCAAGAAGGGACATGAATCTCCCCAAGCTGATTAAAACGTCACTTGTTTATAGTAGATGAACCTCTTCTCACTATTTGGAGATTCTTTAGTCTCTTTCTAAGAGTCATTGTAGTTAATTATAAGAGCCCACGTGAATGAAAAATGAATTGATATGTTCATTAAACTAGACATGTGGCGTGTTATTAGGGCCCTGAGGTTCTACCCGAGTGCATGTGTAGGTGAGTGGGAGTGGGTAGGCCTGCCAAACTAAGCACCGAAATACTCAATGTAAATAACAATAATAATAATAATAATAATAATAGTAATAAGGAATAGCTTAAAATCATAACGTACATGTTTGATTCTTAGTAAATGGTAAATCCACAACCCCATATGGGGCCATGCCTACTCCCATATAACATGTCCACTTTGAATAGATTAATTCATTTGGTCTCACTACATTTTTCATTATTTAAGATTTTGAGATTATGTAATGTATAATTTTTGTGAATGTAACTACTGTGATAGGTGATTACTGATCATTTGGGCCATACTTTTTTTTATTTTTATTTGATTAGGGTTTTGCCTTTGTTTTGGTAATGTTGTAGGTACCTGTGAGGAATCATCTTCTACTGCTTCTGTCACTAGATTGGAACCAACAATGCCCTTCAATCTCTCTTGACTCTTGAGGGTACTTACTACATACCATATTTTTTCCCATTCTTTCTTTTTCTTTGTTTTTCTTTTGATGATTATTTTGAAATCCAAACAAGAATGTAATAGAAAATTGGATGTCAAGAAACCCATTAAGAATTCATTGACTTAAGCCATTCAAAAATAGTAATTCATTGATACCGACACAAATTAATCCGACTTGCTTCTTTTTTTCGGCATAAATGTTGGTATCATGGGCTATTTTAATAATTGGGAAGTTCGCCACACATGTGTAGAAGCTCCATGGCTCTTATTGTGTCTACACTTAAATATCCCTCTAACGTATATATGGGACTGAATTGAGATAATCAAGCACCTGTCCATATTTCCTTTAACTAATGCTTTTCAGTAGTGAAAGAACAAAAGCTTTTGGGAGGTAGATTGCCACTTTTTCAAAGAGAAAGAAAAAAAAAAGCATTTGGGAAGTGGATTGCCACTTTATCAAAGAAAAGGAAATGTTCAAAGAGATCTTCATACTCCGGTGGTCCCCTCTTGAGGAACCTCTCTAGTATGACATTCGGGTCTGCTCGGCCTGCTGCTGGTGCGCTGTAGCCTGGGCTTCCTGCGAGGCAAGGAAGGCCTGCAGAAACCTCTAAAAGCGATGCTCATAGTCGGACTGACCACCGACTACCGGTGCTACACGTGGTGGTGAATCTCCTCCAGACATCTGCCAAGAGAAAGGAATTGTGTCAGTTCGAGTCCAACACTTAGGACTACACTGATTCTACCCAATCCATCGTTCTCACACGTATACCATCACTAAAATCATCACTATATCCTAAAATTTCTAGTGTGTTTTATTTCCTAGAGACTTGCCCGCTCTAATACCAAAAATGTAACACCCCAATTCCAAATACCGAGGAAACCGTCAAGGTACTAAAGTTAGCGCGCTACTTCCTAGAAAATCCGAGAACTTCCAAGATCGTAGGTCCGTGGTGAGGTCCATCTTAAAACTTTTTGAACAGTATAAAATCAACGGTTAAAGAAGCATGTAAAGCATAGCGGAAGCAATGTAACAATATCGGAAGCGAAAGGTATCACATGTTGATATCAATTGTAGCAGGGCTGAGGTCCAGCTTAAAATATCAAAGTATGAAATATCAAATGTTTTATACATATCTTGTAACGCCCCACCCTACACGCATGTATGATATTGTCCGCTTTGGTCCACGGGCCTCACGGTTTTATTTCTGATGGGCCTCAACCCATCAAAAGGCCTCATACAAGGAAAGGGTGTAAGCTTTACCTATAATCTCATTCACTTTCCTCTCTATAGTCGATGTGGAACTTCGGGGCGTCACCATCCACCCCCCTTAGGGCTGCACGTCCCTGTGCAGTAGCCCGCCAACCTTCTTGGCCCACCCACTTGCACCAGACCACGACAGGGGACCCATACTCGAATTAGTTGAGAGTCGGCTCTGATACCATTTGTAACGCCTCACCCTACACGCATGCATGATATTGTCCGCTTTGGCCCACGGGCCTCACGGTTTTGTTTATGATGGGCCTCAACCTATCAAAAGGCCTCATGCAAGGTAAGGGTGTAAGCTCTACCTATAATCCCATTCACTTTCCTCTCTATAGTCGATGTGGGACTCCGGGGCATCACATATCTGACTATGTCCCTGCTCACAACAAAGTCACTTAAAACCCAAGAAAATATATACTTTCAGACCCCCGGTGCAGGCACTCCATCCTCCAGCTCGACCTCCTGGTCAACTAGTCCCCAATCGTAGTCATCAGCTACGGGCGCCTCGACGAGTGCGAGCGCATCGTCCTCGTAATCGAGGTCAAGACCTAAGCACCAAGAGTGGGTCAGATCCAAAGATTTGGCAAGGCACAATATACAAGTAACATGGGATGTATGCATCAAAATAGTAGAGACGGTCATAATAATCAATGACAATAACAATGATACATAATCTAGGCAATTGAGGATGATAATAATCATAATCATGATAATTAAGTAATCTATTCTAATAGACATCAAAGTGGCACATTTACACAAGTTGGATACCGCGAGATATTATGCCGCGGCCCTCCCATACTGAACACGGTCGCAATAGGGAAACCTCACCAGTGCCGGGGAATGACGAGCCCGACAAATAACACTCATGCCTCACCACACTCATCACTTAGAAGACTGGGCCCGGTATCACACCGTCCGTCTAAAACATTGCTCATCATGATAGCCCACTCATCACTCAATACTCATAGTAGCTCCTACCAGTGATAATCAGTCAAAAGGCTAAGCTTAGAACAACTGAGTGAATGTTCATGCCGACTCAATTCTAACCAAAATCCCTAAGAGGTCTAAGTATGAGTTCAATCCATGGAACACAGTTCAGGTCCAAGTCTAATCATTGGATCCCTACCAAGGCCTACCAAATGCATGGTCTGGTCTAAATAGTCCAAATGAGGTAACAAGTCCATATCCATCAACAATCCGTCCATCCTCATCCATAATAAGTTACAAGTCCGACATAACTAACATCTTCATCCTAGGGTATCACACCTCCATACTTAGGCCATATAAGGGCCCGCCTAGCCACAAACACGGGTCAATGTTCACCCAATCACATCATCATGTCACCTCTAAGTAATCCTAGGTTCAGGTCATCCATTTTCCATTTAATTAACAGTTATAAGCAATAGTGAGGATAAAAGAGTAATAGTGATGTAATAAGTGAATTAAATCTCCAAGTAATAGAATCAATGAGAAATATCAGTAGTCCAACCTAAGTATTGGTCCACATTCAGGTCCAGGCCTATCTCAATTAATTTGATCTCTAAATGAACTCTTATATGCCAATGGATACTGTATTTGATGCTCCAGAAGTTACGGGCATCCTTGACGACGTTTAAGGATCGAATCATCATCGAATCCACCACCTAGACCCTACTTGGTGGTGCCTACGAGTCAAGGTTGAGCCACAACATTGACTCGTGCTAGGCATATTAATGGAAGTCTATTTGGATGGTCAATGGGCCCCACAATCGATCACAACATCAAATATAGGCTGAACTCAGAAATCACTGTCTGCAGTGTGGCAGGTCGACCTACTACACAGAGAATCAAGACTGAAACCTGGCTTGAACTCTGGTTTTTCCAGTGTATTCGGTCGACCTGGTACACAGGTCTACCTGCATCAAACAGAACATGGGTCATGGCTCAGTCCCTATGATTTTCAGTGTACATGGTCGACCTAGCACAGGGGCCGGTCGACCGCGCACACTGTTTTTATGAGTTCTAAGAAATTTCCATCTCTTAGTTAATTTCCTGCAAATCTTATGTCTTCAGTTGACCGAGCACAGGGTCAAGTCAACTGAGTAGACAAGACTGTGAATCCTACAGAAAAATAGCTGGGACTTGGTCTTTCTCTAGTTGCAATTTCGTCGGTCGACCGCACTACAGGTCGGTCGACCGAGCACACTGGCCTGATACAAATTCCAGAATTCTGTAATTCTCCTCCTTCAACCCAACTTCCATTCAAAACCCATCCAAACCATCTCCAATCCACACCATTCATCACATAAACATATAAAATCATAAAAACACTTCTATGACCCATCATCCATCATCAAACCGGGCCATTGATCTTCCAAATGAGCGAACTCGTCCATCAATGGCCAAAAATCCATAAAACAAAGCTCAAATGGTAGATCTAACAATTCTAACATCATTTGAATGAAAATTACAGAATCAACAACAGTAAACATACATTCTATGCTAAATAAGTATATTGCACTTGCTTCAATCCAATTGCAAGGAAAATAGATAGAGAAAGAGAGATCCAAAGCTCCAAAAATCAAATCCCATCTCCTATAGCTTTCCAAACACACAATCCCGCCCAAACTCAGATCTAGCGAGATCTCTAACACCTATACCCATATCCACAAGAGAATTGCTATAAGGGAGGGAAATCTAGAGAGAGAAAGAGAGAGTTCTAATAAAATAGAATTAGAAGGAGATTAATACCTTGATTAGAAGAGAGAAAAGACTAATAAGATAGAGAGAGAGCTCCTTAAGATAAGTTGTAGCTGCAACTACACCAAAAATAGAAAATTAGAATGGATTACCGTTCCTAATCCGTTAATCCATTCCTAAACTGTTCCTAATCCGTTAATCCGTTCCAAAAATATATAGGAAATTGGAATGGATTAACGGATTAGGAACATATGGATTAGGAACGGTAATCCATTTCAATTTCCTATTTTTGGTGAGATTGTAGATGATCTTCTTATTCTTCTTAGAGTTCTAGATTTAGAGTTCTAGAGAGAGAAAGGGAGGGAGATGGGAGAATTGGGGGAAAATGATATAGAGTTGGAGGGAAATGAGGGAAGAAGAGAGAGGAGAGTCTAGCATACGTATGGGATGGGATGAGTGTAGTTTATATAGGTTGGGTTTGACTAGGTATTAAAATACCCTTTTAGTTAATATAGGATTGGAGATAAGGCCATGGGTAGTTTGGTCTTTGGGTAGGAATTTTAGAAGCTTCTCAAGTGAAAAACCCCTCTTATTAATCCTAATTACTAGATAGGGCCTCTAGCTATCTAACTAACTCTACAAATTATAAAAGACGCCCTATTGGACCAATAAATCACACAACAAAGCTAATTAGACTAAAACCTAGGAAAATACCTATCTATCCTTACTAATTCCTACTAATTAGTATGATTTAATACTATAGGCTAAAATATAGTATTCAAATCCAAAATTGAGGGTCCACAAGGGGTGGAGCCTCACAATTATTGATAATTTGCGCATGATATGTTTGAAGCTCCTGCTTGAGGGGACATATTGTTCATTTAGGCTACTTTAACACTCAAGGCTATATTGTATTTTGTATCTTATTCCATTGTAAGGTGATTAATCTTGAGGAGGGTCGTACAATTCTTGCATTGTAAGGTGGTTAATTTAAAAAATGAATTTAAGATTATGACTTCTAAAATTCATGTTTCATTTTAAATCATAAATAAAGTTATAAAACCAAAGGGTTAGTCAAGTGAATAATTGATGAAAAAAAAACTAGCTAGATTTAATATTATGCCTTCCAAAATGCATTGAGATTTTTTATTTAGAGGAAATTAGGAACTAAATGTGAATATAAGAAAATATTCTAAAAACATATTATAAGTTTTACTTTAACTTTTAGATATAAGTTATAGAATTTTAATTTATATCTAATTTGGTATTTCATTATTACTCTCATGAAAGAATTTTGATTAATGAAGGAAATTCTTTTTTTTTTTGGGAAGAACGGTGGGGGTGGTAGGGGGGGGGGGGGGGGCGCTAAAGAATAGTGCAGGCCGGGCTCAAGAATAGTGAAGGCCCTTTGTTGCTAATGTTTCTTACTCCAATTGTATGTTCACGGCCTCCAATTATAGGGTGCATTTTAGTAATTTAAAAATATAATAAAGAAAAATAAGACCCTCCAATTACATGGCCTTCAAAAAATCTGTCTAAGCCCAGGCCTCAGCTTTTTTAAGAAAGTAAAGATTCCATATTTTAAGAGTTTTTTGAGGGCCGGATTGAGTGGCCTTATTACCTCTCATGTTAGGGCTTGGACTAAATATGGGCGTAGGGGCCATTTAAAAACTCTAAAAATAAGTTATTGATTTATGATTTAGATCTTATTATATATATTAGAGCATTTGGTAAACTTCTAATTTATAATTTCTAATTTAAGAGATTATTCACGTTTTATATCTTTGTCCTCTTCAAAAAACGAAGGGGAGCTACTCTTTTTAATAGAGATTCTTTCCACTAAAGTGGATGGAGGTGGATAACGCAAGATTAAAAAGTGTTTTCGACAAAAAAAAAGACCTTATGAAATTAATCCTCAATGTATGTAAATGGTAGATTCTACATTATAATTTTTTTAAAATGCGGACCCCAATTGCCACAATTACTAAAACTAGGTCCTATGTTAACAAAGTAGCTCCAATTTATAATTTCTTGAGGTGGGTCCCATGGTCGCAATCACAAAAGTGGTGGCCCCAATTTATAATTCCAAAAGGTGGGTCACATGTTCACAATCACAAAAGGTACATCCCAATTTATAATTACCATAAAGGTCGGCACACATTGCAATTCCTATAATATGAGCCCCATGTAGAAATTTCTAAAGATTGGTACCGCATTGTAATTTTTAAAGGTGAGTCCCATGTACAACAAAAAATGGGTCCTTGGTGTAATTCTTGCAGATGCGCCTGCATTGAAATTCCTAAAGGTGGGCCCCTTATACTAATTTATACTGGTGAGTCCCATGTTGTAACATAGAAAGGAGGGCCCCATGTAAACACAATAAAAAACGGTGTGCCCACATTGTAATTCTTAAAGGTGAGTCTTATGTTCACAAAAAAACACCCTACATTTCAACTATTATAAATGCAGAGTCATATTCCAATTGCTAAAGTATATTTATCAAATAGTCTATTGTGAAATAAATGATATATATATATATAACAAAAAAGTGGATTTTCAGTTGTGGTTTTTTTCCGCCGCTAAGAGCATGTTTAGTTACGAGTGAGGAATCCATATATCTAATGATTCCTTACTACCACTGGAACAAGAATTACTCGATGGAGATTTGTACAGTTGATGACTTTACATTGATATTGGTGTATATCGATGCATATAGCTGAGAAAAATAGAATTTGGTGTGTAAATCCACTTTAGTGAAGTTTTCAAGCCTTGTGGAATATCTTAACAAATGAAGATTTCTTTTTGTCCAAATCCCCAGGAACTTGCAATTGCCAAACATGGATTTACCTCGACTTAAGAAAATAAGAAATCTTTTCCCTAAAAATTTGGTTGCCAAACGTTACCTAAAAGTGTTGTAAACTCCTTTATTGAAGAGTAAATAGGAAACTTTGAACTACACTTTACATTTCATTCTTAAACTCGTGTTTGATTTGTGACAAAAGTTTTATGTTAATTGTACAACCTACCTAACACGACATTGCTTGATTCGGACTCATGTTGACTATAAAAATTGACAATGTTACATTTGATTCTTAATCATTTCCCATAATTGGAGTATATGTCTTACAATGGAAAACTTTTTTATCCAACTCTCATCTACTTCACCTCTTCATCCTCCTCTCTCATTGACGAACATATAAGTGAGCCCTATCAAGAGCAGACTACAAAATAAACATCAACAATGCTTTTCAATACTAGTCGTACCTCTTCTTCTCTATCCAATATTTATTTATATATAAAGACGAGATAATCTTATTATTAATATTAATATGGTGCTTTGAGGAAATAAAAACATGATTAATGCACGTACGTAAGGTTCATCTAAGGTTTATTAACTCAATAATGTATGAACATTGGCCAAAGTTTACTTACATTAACCGTGCATAAAATATTTATATATGTATAGTTTTTGGGGACTTGTATACAATAGTCGGGAACCAAACATTTCATATTAATGCATGAGAGCCTCCCACCAATTTTTTTTCTTCAATTCTCCAACTTTTTTTGCACTTATTCGTCGATAACACCAAATATTCACCTTATCATGGTAATATTGTCAGATGTTCGCCTTATTTGGCGATGTAGCTGGATGCCAGGTGTAAACCCCTAATAGAAAATTATTTTCTTCCCTATCCTTTACACCTATTTTCCTTAGCCATTTCACTACTTTCTCCTCGATGATCTTAGCCCTTGCTCTCTCGCGATTTTACTTTCCATTTGTCTTCCACTCTCTTTTATACAACACCTTCATTTATCTCTATTTTAGTTATTTTAGGTTTTTCCTTCATTTATCTCTAATTTAGTTATTTTAGAGTTTTTAAAATAATATAATAATAAAATATCGTGGATTCTTTTTCATATTAGTATTTCATGGTCTTTAGTGTGGAGGGATTCATGAAACAATACAACACCTGAATATTGATAGAACACTCAAACATCTTATTAACTATTTTCTTTTTCTTTTTTTTTTCAAAATCTACTTAGAGTTAGTTACATATGCTTGCTATTTTATTTGGTATATCCCACTGCTTATTAAAAACCAGAGTGTAAAACCTTCTTCACATCCGGCGATATAGTCATATTTTTTCAATAAAAGAAAATAGTTATCTGGATATTACAGAATAGTTTTTATTGCATCATCTTCACTCAAAACTTTACATCATCACCATTCATATGTATACTATTCCATCTCCATCCATAGCATTATTCTATCTCCATTTAGTAAACATTCACTATCGTTCAAAGGAAAGAGGAAGAAAATCACAAAGAATTAGATGAAGATAGCATTGGGGCCAAACAAGGAGAAGAAAATAAATGGAAGGTTAATAAAGAGAATTGAGGGTTGAGACCAATGAAAGAGGAAGTAGCGAAATGGATGGAGGAAATGAGTGGAAAGGTAAAGAAGAGAAAGTTTTTTTGATACGAGACTATTCCTTGCTGTAACAATTGCATGTTCGTACATTGTGGGCTCAAGTATCATTAGTGTATCTTGGTTATCAGATACGGTTAGTGGTTGAAGGTTTAAGTGCCATTAGTATATCCTAGTTATCAAGATAATGTTAGTATTGTGTGAATAATTGAGACTTATATAAACGTAGTTTAGAGTGGTGAGCTAGTCTTTAGGAGGGGTTTCAGTAGTAGTATTGTTATCTTTGTTTTGAGTCTTGTATTTTAGGAATTATCTAATGAGAATGGGAATGATCTATCTTATCCAAAAAATAATTGTATCTTGCAGTGCAATCTCCCATATGAGATTTTCTATCTTCTTGAATTACCTCTTTGATTAGTGTTATCTTGTAACACCATAACCTCGGGGGGTTGAAAGAAAATCACATATCAAT
>CM022948.1:14007978-14068773 GCA_012931725.1 Litsea cubeba
TTTATTTCCCCTTAATAAAGACGACGCCATCTTTTCTTGTCATTGCATTGTCGTCTTCCCAAACAGTATTCTCTTCTATCTATCCCCTTTTCCAAATAAAGTCACAGTAATCTTTACCTTCATTTTCCGTCCAAATCCTTCTTTTCTCATCCTTTCCCATCTCATTGAAAAGGATTTCAGCATTTTCAAAAGTAAAAGACACCCAATGGAAGAACCCCAACAAGGAAATTCCCCCAAAACTGATGAGAAACAGGAATTAGGGTTTTCATCTCCTTCTCCTTCTCCTCCTCCTGTGTCTGATGTAGGAAAACTAGACTTGGATTTGCAGAATCTATGGTTGAAGGAGGACGATTGGAATCCCCGAGAACAGGTTTCGGTCCCGAAAGATGAGAAGAAGAGGAGGTTTTCTTATCCAATAAGACCCGGCGAGCCGGATTGCGTGTTTTATCTGCGTACTGGGTCGTGTCGGTTCGCAACTAATTGCAAGTTTAATCACCCTCGGAGACGGAAGAATCAGGTAATGGGTTCGATTCGGATTTGTAGTTTGGCGTGATTTTACTTCCTTTGATATGGGGTTATTGGGTTTTGATGGAATGGTGTTGTAGTTTTTCGAAATGGGTCGATAATGTTGTTAGAGAATGCTTAATGTTTTGAGCGATAGTTGGAATTTATAAATGATCTAAAAGAGTATACAAGTAGTTAAGAAAAAGAGAAAAACTAGTCCAGCTTATGGAACCTTTAAAAAGTTTTGTAATTTGCATGTAATGTATTGTTACTTTTGCTTTAGTGAAAGCATATGTGTTCCTCTTTGAACTTTCATGGCACATGTTTATACAAAACTTATGTTGATTATAACATTGATCTTAGTTCAGCTCAGAAAATAGCTACCTCAATGGATTTATAGTTTGGTGTGATTTTAGTTATTTTGATATATGATTATTGGGTTTTGATGGAATGGTGTTGTGATTCTTTGGAGTGGTAGATAAGGTTGTATGGTAAATACTGATTTTCGTGAGGAAATCCTGAAAGTTAAACGTTTTGAGCAAACTTGGAAATTATTATTAGTCTAAAACAGTATACAAATAGAAAAAAAAAAAAAAAAAAAAAAAAGTCCATTGAGCTTATGAATCCATTACAAAGATGAGCTCTCATTTACAACTTGGATGTAATGTCTCGTTACTCCCGCCTTAGTGAAAGAAAACTATGTTGTCTTGTTGTGCCTTTCTAGACACCTATTTATACAAAACCTGCATTGATGATAACACTGATATTACATCATACACCACATAAGACATACTACCTCAATGGGACATTTGGTTTTTGTTATGCCGTTGATGATGCATTCATAGAATCTCCCTCAATTATTAATGGGCCCGGATATTTCTCAGGAGCCGCTATGAATATGATCCATTTTCCCTTCTTTAGCCGCCCAAGTTTCTACATGGTTTGAGTCCTCTGCTCCTATTGGGTCTTAGAAGGCTCAAACTAAACTGAATCATCTTTATTGATCTTCAGAGTTACTTCATCCTATTTTTTAATGCTCTTGGATTGCCCATTTCATTCCGTTTGGATTTGATTTCCACCATCCGGACTGTGGGGAAGAAACAATCACTCTTTTGAGCTTTGGAGTGGACCTCCTTTTGAACCACCTCCAACTCTCTTTCTGAATGACTATGAGAGAGATACCTTTAGGATTTGTTTGTGTAATGAGTGGATTTTGCACTCCACGGATTCCTATTTCCATGGGAGAGGGGAATCCTGCATTCCTATCCCTCCAATGGGAAATCGAAATCCTCTTTTCGAGGAAAATCAGTTAATTTTATTTCCTTTTCTACAAGTCGCACCAAACAATCGAACAATGCATGGAAAATCAAAACAATTTTCCTCTCTATCACGGAATCTCTCGTTGTACAAACACACACCTTAATTATTTTTACGGTAGGCGAGAATTTTGGCACCTTTCATGTTCTTGTTTTTTTAATTTTCGAACTAGAACCAAGTGAAGGTGCTCATCTTATGCTTGGGGTTGAATATTTCAGGTTGGTAAAGACAAGGCGAAGGAGAAAGAAATGGACAAGGAAAAGGATGAGAAAGAGAAAGAAAAGGAAAAGAAGGAGGTGGAGGTAGAGCATGAAAATGAGGAGGAAGAGGTTCATGAAAAGGAGGGGCAACAAGAGTGCAAGGTTTGCATTTTATTCTGTATGTAATATTCACTATGAGTTGGCACCGTTGACATTATTTTCACAGTTTCCCCCCTCATTTTAAACATGGTTGGAAAACTCTCCAAATTGACTCTTGACTCTCTCGAGTCATCTCGTTTTGACGAAGGACCGAGTCAAAAATAGGGGAGACTCGGCCAAGTTATCTCATTTTAATAAGTTGTTTGCATTCCAAACCATTTATTAGGCAAATCTAATTTTAAAACAATTAAATTTTATTTATAAGTAATTATGTAGGAGGTTTGGAGTCATTAATTTAAAAATGATGACTGGAATGTGATTTGAGACTTATATATGATCTTTTACATCCGATATTTGGACTAATAAATTAATATAATATATAATATATTTTTTTTTATTTTCCTTATTGTAGGACTTTTCTTGCATATATAAATTTATTAATTTGAATTGACTATTATGGATCATGTAAAAAATGTAATTTTTAGATTTTCTAAGTAATGAATTCATTTTTAAATATTTTTAAAATTACTTTTAAAAAAAGCATGACTCTTCTAAGTCTCCGCGTTAATTCTACCCAAGTCAAATTTTATTTTATTTTTGCATTGGACGAGTCGAGTATGAGTCACGAGTTTTCCAACCTTGATTTTAAACACAATGCTTTATGTAACAATTGGTATTGATATTGCAAAGCATCATCTGATCTTTTGTTTATAATTATAGTAATGATGGTTATTCGACAAAATCAAGCACCGCAATGCAAGCAGTTCATGTTCTTTCAATACTCTCATTGTTTGAAAGGTGACCTGCCTGTACGTGTCACAGTACAAGATTTGGAAAAACTAGAACATGTAAACTGCCTATATAATTACTAATATTATTTTTACATAAAAATCCTTCTCGTGGAGGTTACCACATGAAGTTTTCATTTAGATGACTTTGGCTGGTCTCCTATGCAAGGATAAAAATATCGGTATCGACGGGCGTATCGGCCCGCCGCCAAACCGATACGAAGCGGGCGATACGTAGCGTATCGGGGATACGTATCGGCGTAGCGGTGCGATTTGAAAAAATCGCCCAAAAAATCTGAAAAAATTTCAGAAAATCCAGAAAATTATAAAATGAAAGAATATGTGGTTCTTTTGCAAAAGTAAGTAAGAAAAGGGGGCGTATCGGTGCCCTCAATATATGAAGTCCTGTATCGCTGTATAAATAGAAAATAATAGTAATGATTAGTTTTTTCACATGTATTCATGTTTCTTAGTGATAGTAATTTAGAAAGTAATGGAAAACTCATAAAAAAAATAGAACATGAAATAAAGGCATAAGACTTTAGGTCATTAGTCATTACTCATTACTCATTATTAAACAATTGAACATTGAACAATCAAATATAAATACTTCAACATTCAAGGTTCAAATTCAATCAAGTGAATGAACTATGAAGTGATCAACAATCAACATTCAACACCAATTTAGAAATGAGTCAAATGATAGAGTAGAGAGTTAGTGAAGGAAATAGGATTAGGAATACCTTAATCACCACCAAAAAGAATGTCTACCAAGATTCAAGGCGCCATGGTTATCCTCATCCTCATCAGTGTTTTCATTTCTATTGGCACCATATTGAATTTGATATTGATGAGCATTGGCATCCACAAATCCAAAGAAGGCAGTCGGATCATCATAGGAAATTGGAGGAGGTGGAGGTGGATATCTACCATGTTGTGTTTCACCATAGTCACCATATGAGTAGGACCCTGAAGTTGAAGACTGTTCTTGTTCTTGTACTTGACCATGTGGAAAATAATGTGAGGATCCTTGTCCACTGTAACTAGGGTTCCACGAATCAATCCATGATGCCGCTTGTTGTCTTCCAACATCTCCACCCATATTTCCTTGCCCATTACCATCTCCAACCCCAGGTGGTGAGTCTCTTCGGCGCCGTTGATAACCACGGCTTGGATCAAATCTTCCAGATGGTAACTCCTGTACTTCCTCTACAGGAACGACATCATCTTCATCATGTTGGTAGTATTCACTAGTTCCACCTGTCCCACTGTCTCCTCCTACATCTCCTCCACCATGGCTACTCGAAGAGACAGTGGTGGAACTAGCTTTCTCAGAAGATCCAATATGAGCAGGTTCTTTTCCACTCCTAGACCTACTGGACCTGGTACTAGTACCTTCTCCTTGAGGTGGCTGGCCTTCTGCAGGTGCCTCACCCATATCCTCATCTATCAATTCTTGAATCGTTACTTGAAACCCCGGATCTGAATCTAGCAGTGGATCCTCTATCTCGGCTAGCCATGGGAGTAAGGGATCGTCATCTCTGAATATGTTATCCAAATTAATAGGACAATAAGCAGGATCATCCCTTGCTTTTCTCTCCCTATTTCTGTTTCTCAACTTCAAATTGTAATGACAGTATACAAGCTTGTTGAGTTTTTGCATGGTAAGCCGATTCCTGGCCTTCGTGTGGATCAAAGAGAAAGTGCTCCAATTTCTTTCACAGTTGGAAGATGTTGTAGTTTCACTAAGGATGCGAACAGCCGCTCTCCTTAGATGTGGAGCACTCTCTCCATAATTCATCCACCAATCAGCTGAAATGCAAAAATTAAATAAAAAGTTAGATAATCGTAACCCTCAAATCATTCTAATCAATTAAGATAAATAGATCAAGACTATTGGGTGTGGTCTTTTGTTCATAGTCATACCAGGTGGCATCCTTCCAATCGATCGTATCACAAGAGGGTCAGCAAAGGTTCCTCTCCTTTGTGTATACATAGATATCTACAATGTGAAAATTGAAAATAAGTCAGTAAACCCATACAGGCATACAGCATGTATGGCAATTGGCAGTTGGCAGTTGGCACTTGGCAGCATAATTAAATTCTCTTAAGTCTTAAGTAACCACCAACCAGTAACCACCCACTCACCTCTTGTATGGCATCAACTTGATCATCTGGGCTTAACAATCTCTTCAATACCTCCCGTAATCCTACCCGCAAGTCCGTATCTATTGCTTCGGTGTGTAGTTCGGCATTTTGGTAATAGAATTCGGGATTCAAAAAATAACCTACATTAAAAATATGTAGAATGTACAGTGAGCAAACAATGTAATAAATACATTAGACTTAGGAAAACAAAAGAGTATCAACTATCAAAGATATATATTAATTACCTGCAGCATGCAATGGATGGTGCAACTGATCGTTCCAACGGGCATCAATAATGTCTATATATTTCTGGTGATATCTAACATTTTCCATTATGGCTCGCTTTGCCCGATCCATTGCTTCATATATAAAGCCCATTGTCGGCTTGTCATCACCATCTACAAGACGCAACACTTTAACTAAAGGCTCAAAAACCTTTAATACTTTCTTTACTTTCTTCCAAAATTTATTGTCCCTCATCAGGTTTGGGACTTCAAACTCCGGACCATGAGTTGCATTGCCCCATTTCGAACGAAGCCATTCTTCCGATGCAAACATCTGAATCAGCTCTGTTCTAAACCTTACAATGCTTTCCATAGCCAGAAAATGGGTTGCAAACCTAGTTATTCCTGGACACAGCAAGGCATGGTTATTTGTGTATGTTTTCATCAAGTTTAACACCCATGAATGATCATATATAAATCTTGTAATTCCTCTACATGCCTTGATCAATGAAGCCACTGTTGTCTTTCTTCCAATCTCTTCCAACATGAGATCTATGCAGTGTGTTGCACATGGGGTCCAGAATAAATGTTCCCTCTTGTCCATCAACATCTTACCAGCTGCCTTGAAATTGGCACCATTATCTGTAACAATTTGTACAACATGCTCCTCTCCCACACTCTCTACAATTTTATCCATAAGAGTGTATATATATACGGCTGTCCGTCTATGTTCAGTTGCATCAACGGACTTCACAAAAACGGTCCCTGCGACTGAATACACCAAAAAGTTTATTAATTGTGTTTGAGTGCCGCTGGTCCACCCGTCACACATGATAGTAACACCATTCTGTTGCCACATGGGCCTAAACTTTTCCACCCATGCTTTTATTTCTCTATATTCTTCTTCAAGGTATTTAGTGCCCACATCATATACGGAGGGCGCCTGTATACCCCGCCCAGCTTCGGCGGCAACATCAAGAATAGTCTGAAAATATGGGGAATCCACTGCTGTAGGTGGTATGTTCTTGTGAATTAGCCATTTTGCGGTAGCTTTGGCTAACCTATCTCTTGCAGCCTTCATTACCCCCTTCACAACACTCGATATTTTTGGTTGTTTAGCACCCTCTTTTCTATGTGCTAGAGGATCAAGAGGAGGAGGAACTGCTCTTCTAGTAGAGATAACTTCTACATCAACATCCCGTTCCTGGGTGCTAAATGCCCTACGCATAGCCCCCCCCCCAATGCCCTTGCCCCTGCTTGGCACAGCAGATGATGAGCCCCCTGCATCATAAAATTTGCTTCCAGCAAATGCACGACGTTCATATTCTTCTTGTTGACTCATGATGGACTCTCGGCGTGCAGCCTCCATCTGTGCATCTTCCTCCTCATCAAAGTATTCATCCCCAAATACTTCATAACGGGCAGCATCAACTTCTTGCCGCCTCTTTTCTTTTAGCTCTACTTTTCTAGCTTTGTTTTGGCTAAGCAATGCTTTCATTTGTTCCCTGACTTCCCTTGGTACTTCGGTACAGCCAGCAACATTACCAGAAACATGGCCCAAGTGGTGCTTGAATCTTGTAATGCCCCCATGGATCACTTTCCCACAAAACTTGCATTTGATTTTCAACCTGTTATTATCAACTGCCTCACCAAAGCTCCATGCGGGATCAATATCACGAGGCATTTTAACTTTTCAATAGAAGACTGAATACCTGGCTATCAATAATTAAATATGGACAAGTAGTATGTTAAAAATTAAAAAAACAAAGAATTAAAAAATATAAAAAGTAAAAACACAAGCAATATATGTTGGAATGATCTATGGAATGCATCTCCAAGTGGTTTCATGGGTTGTCCATGAGTATTCACATTTTTTTTTTCAAAAAATAAATAAATCCGAAAATAAAAAATAGAGAAAAATAAGAAAACATTCAAAATGTGATGGATTGATATATGGGAAACATAGATCTATCATTTAGAATGCATCTCCAAGTGGTTTCATGGGTTGTCCATGAGTATTCACATTTTTTTTTTCAAAAAATAAATAAATCCGAAAATAAGAATTAGAGAAAAATTAGAAAACATTCAAAATGTGATGGATTGATCTATGGGAAACATAGATCTATCATTTAGAATGCATCTCCAAGTGGTTTCATGGGTTGTCCATGAGTATTCACATTTTTTTTTTCAAAAAATAAATAAATCCGAAAATAAGAAAACATTCAAAATGTGATGGATTGATCTATGGGAAACATAGATCTATCATTTAGAATGCATCTCCAAGTGGTTTCATGGGTTGTCCATGAGTATTCACATTTTTTTTTTCAAAAAATAAATAAATCCGAAAATAAGAAATAGAGAAAAATTAGAAAACATTCAAAATGTGATGGATTGATCTATGGGAAACATAGATCTATCATTTAGAATGCATCTCCAAGTGGTTTCATGGGTTGTCCATGAGTATTCACATTTTTTTTTTCAAAAAATAAATAAATCCGAAAATAAGAAATAGAGAAAAATTAGAAAACATTCAAAATGTGATGGATTGATCTATTGGAAACATAGATCTATCATTTAGAATGCATCTCCAAGTGGTTTCATGGGTTGTCCATGAGTATTCACATTTTTTTTTTCAAAAAATAAATAAATCCGAAAATAAAAAATAGAGAAAAATTAAAAAAATGTGTAAATCATCAAAGGAAAACATAGATCTAACAATATTACAAGGTTTCACAAGCATTTATAGTAGTTAGAGAGAGATTCAATTGATGATCTCAAAAGTCAACTACAAAATATCTAAAAGAAAAAAAACCTACTTTACCTTGAACCTTCAACCTTGGAAGCTTGATGTTTCTCTTATTTCTCCTTTCTTTGATGTTTGTTGTAGTGGATCTTGTATTCTTGTGGTAAAATGACTAAAATCTTGATTTAAAGTTTAGGGCACTTCAATGGTTTTTCTCATACTCACACTGACAATAGAAAGATGAGTGAAAGAGAGAAGTGAGTGAAAAGTAGTAAGAAATGTTGAAATGGGTCGGATGGGGGGTTTTTAAAACCCCCGGTACGTATCGGCATGTATCGGCCGATACGATATAGTATCGGCCGATACGGAGCGATACACGATAAAATCATTTTATCGTATCGCTGTCGGCCGATACGGCCGATATATCGGCTGATACGCTTCGTATCGGCCGATATTTGTATCCATGCTCCTATGGCTATGATAGGTAAGGACAAGGAGAGGTGGTGTTTGCTGAATTGTGAGGCACATAAGCGAGTTTATTCCTGTAAATTGCTATTTTGGTCATGACTCAAAATGGGTATGTGTTAAATGTAGAGTGAAATGCTTTTTTTACCGATAAAAAAAAATGTAGAGTGGGCTTTATATGATTGGAAAAAGGTGCTATAAGAAAAAGAAAATGCTGAAAGTATTTAAACCTCCAAAATTCCAACCACCACCACCATGCAAAAAAATAAAATAAAAACCCTCATCTCAAAGTTGAGATTGATAATAGTAGTACCAGTGGCAGCAGACCCCAGTTCACTGTCCAGTTTTTCGTTTTTGTTTTTTCACAAGACCCTCAGCTTTGAGCCACCACCCTTCAGTGCACGTCTATCAAGTGCCAAGTAGGATCTTTCTCATATATGCATGAGCCTGGGATACATCCTTTGCATGAGCACATTCAAAGGTATCTTAGTGGAACATCCCAAAATATACAATCAATAAACTCTTTTGAAGAGTCAAGATATGTAGCTGTGGATACCAACTGCCAAAGAGTTTAGGTCCATCCAAAAACATGATCTGTATTGGCAAGATTCCAAAAGATTTGCTACACTCTATGTGCACAGATATGGCATGGATACAGCAAGGACACGTCGTAGACACGACAGGGACACGGATTTTACACATAAAAAGTGAAGTATCGGATACGTTATGACACGACGTTGCCGATTTTGAAGTATCCGTGCATCATAGGCTACACTTCTTGGCATAATGAAGAGGTTGAGAAATTTAGACCAAACTTCAACGAAGACTGAAATGCATAAATGTCATTGTTTGAATTTCAAAGGGGTGGCTTTAGTTTCTTTGGTTAACAGTGTAATGACAGTTGACAACAACTGGCCCTTCACATAGAGATGATTTTAGTTTCTTGGTTACTTTTAAATGTCACTGTTTCCAGTAAGTGTGTTTAGGAAGTTACGAATTGACATTGCCTTTTTGTCCTCTCATATTTGTGTTCTCTGTGTTATCTCTCATATAGGATGTTGTCTTAATCTTGGATTTACAGTATTACCTAAAGGCTGGTGGTTGCAAGTTTGGGAAAGCATGTAGATACAATCACTCGAGAGAGCAAGCTGGGGCAGGAGAACCTGCAGATCTTAACTTTTTGGGCCTGCCAATACGACCAGTAATTTCATCATCCTTGTTAGCATTTCATTTGTATATCTTTGTTAATATACTTTTGCACCAGACATTTGAATATACATTTATGGTGATTCTTTTTTTTTTTTTTAAATGGAATAGCTCTCTTTGTAATGATATTCCCCTTTTCATTACAGGGGGAGCGAGAGTGCCCCTTCTACATGCGTACTGGTTCCTGCAAATTTGCAATTAACTGCAGGTTTCATCATCCTGACCCTACTGCTGTAGGTGGATCTGATCCTATTCCAGTATATCAGAATGGCACTTCTCTACAAGTACATGCCTCAGCAGAATCATTGCCACTTCCAGCGGCATGGGCGCTACAAAGTACCTCAAATGAACCAGTTCCTTATATGGAAGCATCCCCCCAACCTTATCCGCCAGCTATGTTGCAACCTCTTCATGGAGTCCATCCAAATCCAGAGTGGAACTCATACATGGTGAGTTATCCAGTTACCTTCACCTATAACTGTCAAGTGCATTAAAGAAGAAGTTTACAATACAACTCTTTAAATGTTACATTTTCCTTCCCAGTAGGTTGTTCTTGCTTCTTGATGCTATGATGTCTATATCGATTTCTTGAGTATATTTGCTGGTATTGCTTACTTTCTTGAAAAAATGGTTGCAATAAACTTGAGAAATATGTGATCCACTGTTGAATCTTGATTCATGGTTTAATTACTTCATTAACTGATTGAAGAAAGATGCCTTTTTCGCCCTTCGTTGCATGCCTTTGTCAAAGCTCATGTTTTCTACTTGCAAATCTTTGTATGTTTTTGTCTGATGCGGACAGTGGATCGATGCGGGGCGGGCAGGGAAGATGATGAAAGATGGGGGATAGGTTCAGACGTAACGCCTAACTTGAATAGGCCTCATGCCATACCTTCCGCAGGAAAGGGAAGAGACAGCAGACAACACTCCAAAATTTTCTTTCATTCAAACTCTAACTAGCCAAAGAGGCATTAGTGCATTTCATGTCTTTATACAATAAAAAGGACTACCCTAGATTTAATCTCAGCCACTAAAAGTAACCCATGACTAAGACTAAAGTATCACTAATTAAAACATAAACCATAAATAAAACAATAAAATAACTCTAAATTGCATCAAATAAAATATGAACTAATGGGCTGGGCCCAAAGGTGGGTCGGCCCATGGGGACCCTAGGTCTGTCTTGCATCAACTCTTCCCTTCTTGGAGAGAACTCGACTTCGAGTTCTGTAAATGTCCTCCTGGGTCAAATATTAATCGTATAGCTTCGGAATGTGCTTCCTGATCTTCATATTCTTCACATGACTTAGGGGATTGAGTTGATCTCTTATCCCAAATAGACTTTTGATATTGTGACTTTTGATGTCCAGACTTGGATTGGATGTGCGCCCGGATGAATTGATGTTGCAATTCTTGAAGTTGAATCATCTGCACATGATCTTCTAATTTCAACTGTTGAAATCCGAGGACAAAGTCAATATGAGGAACTTTGATGATGTGTTCTTCTTTGGAAATCTCCTGGTGAATAGCATGTTTGTCTGATGATTCAATTGATTTTTTGGAAGTGGGTTTCAATTAGATCCATCGGTTGTTTAGTTGGCTTGCTGACTATTTCCAATCCTCCAATGCTCATGTTTTCTTCTTTTGTTGCATGCACTAGCTGATCAATGTTTTCAATCCCTTTATTTACTGGGTCTTGCATTTCAATGTTGGCTTTGCTGTTTTCCTCCATAGATTGCTCAACATGCGCTTTTGTTATTTTGTGAGATCTTTCCTTTGTATACTTAGATTTTTTGCATGCGAGACCGTCTAAGCTTGCGTTCCACACGTATGGCTTCTGTAATTGCTTCTGCAATGGTCTTGCATTCATTCATTCTCTTCAATATATCCAGTCTCAAGCCTCGGAGAAAACTAATTAAATCATGTCCCACGTCCTCTACTAGTTGACATAAATATTGGAGTCTTGCACATTCGTACTCATATTCAGCAACCGTTAAATCTCCTTGTCGTAAACTAAGAAATTGGTGTAAGTAGACTTCATTTTGAACATACCAATCTCCATAATGAAGTTTGTAAAGAATTCTTTGAAGTATACTGTTAAATCATGTCCCACATCCTCTACTAGTTGACATAAATATTGGAGTATTGCAAATTCGTACTCATATTCAGCAACCGTTAAATCTCCTTGTCTCAAACTAAGAAATTGGTGTAAATAGACTTCATTTTGAACATACCAATCTCCTTAATGAAGTTTGTAAATAATTCTTAGAAGTCTACTGAAAATTTCAATGCTATCCAACTTCATGTTGACTTGGTGCAAGGATTGAAAATTTAATGCTCTTTACATTCAGACTGACCGGATGTGAAGATCTGGTTTCCAGGAGTGTGCCAGAGAGGCAGATTGTTGATTGGAGTCCGAAGATCAAAATATCAACAAATCAAATATGAGTTGTCCTATTTGATCAGACTGCTGTGATTGCTGCAGTGTGGCTCACTAACACATAAGAGAAGTGCTTGCACAAATTTGCCTGGCTCAGCTGGGTTTTGACCTTTTGTTTTTTCAAATCGGCCCCAACCCGAAGGATAAGACTCAAGTCCAACACGTCACACGTGAAACATGTGCGAGGCCCTTTGCTTGTCTCGGTTTCAGCACCTCAAGAGAAGAGGAAGGGGTCAAAACCTTTCTCTGCTATTGTGATTCGCGAAATAATCCATCATGATGGAAAAGTAAAGTTAGCTCCTACGAAGGGTGATTAGTGCCAAGGCTAAGCTCTTCAACCGAGTGGATGTTCGTGCCGACTCAAAAATCATACTATAAGGTCGGTGTTTGGCTTGACTACCCTTGCGTGAGCAAGGTTTCAAAGTCCAACATAGTCCGGTATCAAAGTCCGGTCTATACCATCAAACCATCCATCAAAGTATCAAATAATCAGCCATCAAACCATCAAAGTATCAATTCATAACCATGCCATCAAGTCCAAAATATACTATCCATACGGGGGTACCTAAACCATGCCAAACAAACCATCTACCCCATGGTTTAACGGTCATACTAAACATAAAGCCATCGAATAGCCTGCCTAACCACAGACACAGGTCAATGTTCTCCAAATACATTCAAGGTCTCCTCTAAGTAAACCCTAGGTTAAGGTCCTCATTTCCATCATTATCCATGTACAATTATCATGGGAATAATTGTAACTGGAAAGGAAAGCGCATATAAGGAACATCTCATCATCATCGATCAATAAATGGAAATGTACAAGTAATCCAACCTAGATTAAGGTCACTCCTTCAGATGTAGGGTCCCATTTTACCAACACAGTGGTTAAAAGAGTTTCAGATGCCTAATTATAAGATATTTGGTGCTCTGAAGGTGATTGACATCCAAGACAGCCCCTAAGCACCATGTCGGTTCCATTTTCAACACCATATACCTTACTTTGAGTGACTACATGGGTCAAGGTTAAGCTCAACCCTTCACCCATGATTATTCCAACCATAACATCCCATAAGGAAGGTCAATGGGTCCTAAACCAGATTAAATCTCCAAAATCTGCAAAATCAGAAGTTACAGAACACAGTGTTCACGGTTGCCTCGCGGTGAGTTATAATAAACATTCTGCTGTCAACTCCTAGAAAGGCACAGACTGTAGTGTTCGCGGTCGACCGCCAGATGACTGTGGTCGACCCTGTGGTTCCACAATTGACCGTGAAAGGTCCCGCGGTCGACCGTGGAGCTACAGAAATGAAAACTCCTCTGCTTCCAAATCACTCCAAGTTCCATCCAAATTCGTCCAATCAACCACCTCACGATAACGAGTTGGATCAGAAAGTAGATCTCCATCAGTAGTTTGAAGCTTCAGATTATCTTCGATTGGAGTCGAAATGGGCTTACGATCTGTGAGTCCAGCTCGTTGGAGAACATCATTGCAGTATTTCGTTTGGGGCAGAAGATAGCCTTTGGGAGAGTAAGCAACCTTAAGGCCCAGAAAGTACCGCAGATGGCCCAAATCTTTCATCTCAAACTGTCGATGAAGAAAACGCTTCAAGGATAAAATGCCAGGAGCATCATTGCCAGTGATAATCATATCATCGACATATAGTAACAAGAAAACACATCCAGATCGCGAATAACGAGTGAAGAGAGCGGAGTCATGAGCACCCTGAGAGAAACCAATGCGGATAATACTGGTGCTAAACCGTTCAAACCAAGCACGAGGGGCTTGTTTGAGTTCATACAAGGCTCGTTTGAGACGACAAACATAATGAGGAGGTTGCACGACGCCTGGAGGAGGATGCATATGGATTTCTTCCTGAAGGAATCCATTCAAAAATGCATTCTTAACATCAAGCTGATAGGGAGGCCAATGTCTAGCAGTGGCAACCTAGGTGAAAGTAGGAACAATGGTCATCTTAGCAACTGGGGCAAAAGTCTCATCATAATCTACCCCATATTCTTGTGTGTAGCCTTTGGCAACCAAGCGAGCCTTGAACCGATCAATAGATCCATCAGATTTGGTCTTGATCTTAAATATCCATTTGCAGCCGATAGCCCGTTTCCCGGAGGGAAGAGGAACAAGGTCCCATGTTTGAGTTTTCTGCAGAGCTGCAAGTTTTTCTACGATGGCAGATCTCTAGTTCGGATGAGTAATGGCCTCCTTATAGGATTGTGGTTCTGCCAAAGTATGAATTGCTGCAAGGAAGGACTTATACGATGGAGAAAAATGATCAGTACAAACAAAGCCAAATCGGGAGGGAGGGATTCTGGTGCACAAGGGATACCTTAGATTTTGAGGAGAATCCTGCACATCTGGAGCAGAGGAGATAGGCCCATGGTCAGATGGAGGAGGTGGTGCTGCAGATTCCGAAGGAGTAGACGGAGTTTTGGGCCGACGATGATATACCTGCAGGGGTGGAGGAGAAGGTGTATCGGTGGGAAATAGGTCTGAAAATGGGTCAAGAGGATAAACTGAAGGTTGCTCAGGAGAAGAGGATGCAACAGGTAATGTATAGAATTGTATATGTTCCAAGAAAGTGACATTACGAGAGACCCGTAATTTATTGGTTTTAGGATCATAGCAACGATAGCCTTTTTGTTCGATGCCATACCCTAAAAAAACACAGACAGTGGATTTGGGGGAAGTTTGGTTCTCTCATTGTTATGTAACAGAACAAAACAGGAGCAGCCAAATACTTTGAGATTGGACAAGTCCGGTTTACAAGAGAACAATTTTTCATATGGAGAGATGCCAGAAAAGACTGTGGATGGTGTTCTGTTAATCAGATAGGTTGCAGTCAGGACTGCTTCCCCCCAGAATTGCAGAGGAACATGTGAGGAATAAATCAAGGATCTAGCAGTTTCTAGGATATGTCTGTGTTTCCGTTCTACTACTCCATTCTGCTGTGGTGTGGCAGGACAGGATAATTGAGCTAGAGTCCCTTGACTGGTCAGGTAAGAACGAAATTTGTGGGACATGTATTCTCCCCCGGAGTCGGACCTGAATATTTTAATCCTCTTGTCAAATTGAGTGGAAACCATGGTGGAGAAAGCAGTGTAGATAGTGTACAACTCAGAACGATTTTTCATCAAATACAACCATGTATATCTAGTGAAATCATCAATAAACAACACATAATAAATGGAACCACCCTTCGTTGGCTGAGAGGCAGGTCCCCAGACATCAGAATGCACCAAAGCAAAATGAGCAGTAGTAAAAGAAGTGCTTTTATTATAAGGGAACGCATGTTGTTTACCAAACTGGCAACCAAAACAAGTAGAAATGTCTGATACAGAACTGTTTCCAAAAACACCACTATGAAATAAAGACTTCATTTTATTTAAAGATAAATGGCCCAAACGAGAGTGCCAAAGAGCAAAGGGTGATGCAGATGAAACAGGGGCGGCAGGGGAGATGCTGGATGATGGAAGATGCAGCGAGCGGAGATAATAAAGTCCTCCTGACCTAAGGCCGGTCCCAATCTGTCTCCCGGTGCGCGGATCCTGCATAGAACAGCCAGTTGAAGAAAATGAGACAAGAAATCCAGAAGAAGTCAATTGGCTAACAGAGATTAAGTTGATAGAAAGGTGGGGAACACGCAAAACATTAGTGAGAGAGATCAACTTATTTGAAATGGAGCCAATAAGTGAGACTAGTAGAGGAGTGGCATCTGTAGTATGGATGGTGAGAGAGCTAGCAGGAGTATAACAATTATGAAGTTTGGAAACATCATTTGTCATATGATAAGATGCACCAGAATAAAAAATCCAGGTAGTATCATGTGTACCTGAAGGACCAGACATGGTCATGGCAGAACCAGAGGCTGTGGGGGTAGTTGCCATCTGAGAAGCAGAACCAGTGGAGGAAGCCAGAAATAACTGTTGCATGCGCTCATCAACCATAGCCTGGATCTGAGAGGCAAGATCCACTTGTGGTGGCACAAAACTATCATCTTCAGTAACATTGGCAGCATAGGATCGATGTGAAGAAGATTGCATGGGACCATGGTTGGGTTGGTGAACAGATTGTTTGTTCTTGTTGTTTGACCTTTTAGGTCTGGTGGGGCAGTCTCGTTTCCAGTGTCCTTTCTTCTTACAATAATTGCAAAAGTCATTGGTACCAGGAGGAAAAGAGCGACCATTCTATGGGGTACTAACATTTGCTGACAGTACATGTGTGGGCTCACATGTTTCTTCCTTGTAAGAGAAAGCTGAGTTTGTTCTTCTGCCAGAAGTTCTGAGAGTGCCGTATCAACGAAAGGCAGTGGTGACCGATGTAATAAGAGACCGCGAACATGTTCAAAGTCAGGGCGGAGCGCCATAAGAAACTGAACCAGGTGAGTCTGCTGCCAATAGACTTCGAACGTATGGGCATCATCAGTGGTTTTAAAAGTGGGTTCCATTAGAGCCAGTTGATCCCATAAAGCGGTCATTTTGATAAAAAAAAAAGTCAAGAATGGAGTCATTTCCTTGGTCAGCTTTTTTGATTTCCCATTCTAACTGATACCGGCGAGTAGCATTGGACTGAGTATACAATTTAGCTAAATAATCCCAACCATCATTAGGATAATTGAATTTAGCCAATTGGTTGCCAATAGATGGATTGACCGAATTGGCAATCCAAGAGTTTATCTTCCCTACTGAAGCTTCCCATTCCTCAAATGTGGTGTCTTTGCTATCTAGTGTAGGGATCTGCTTAGCAATATATTTCCATAGTTTTTGTCCTTTGAGGAAATTTTGCATTAGATGGGACCAATAGGGATATTTTGTTCCATCGAGTATGACATTAATCCCCGAAGTGCGATCAAAAGACATCTTAACCAAAAATTGCACATATACGAAGTAAAAGCGCAGAAGAAATTGGAACAAGACGCACACAGATTGTATAGATGGGAAATCCAGCCCCAGAAACCAAGTCAGATCTATAATCCAGCCATAAAAACTAACCAGATATGAAAATTCCAAGGATTAGGTCCAGGTTACCTTGAATCTGAGCACAGATCAGTGCTATGGGGCCCACTGGTTGATTGGATGGAAGATCACGGCCACAGAGTGAAATCAAATCAGAAAATGCCAAAAAAAGGGTCCAGGTGACCTTGAATCTGAGCGCATATATGATATGTGGGGCCCACTGGATGATCAAAAGGAAGATCAGATCACACAGGGATCTCTGTCTCAAAAATCTGAAACACCTCTAACTGGTATTTCGAAGAAAGCTTGAGAATCCAGAATTTTGAACGGTCTTGATGAAATCTATTTGCACAAAGAAGACAAGTGCAGATGGGAGAGAAAGGCCTACCTCAGATGATCAGAAAATCTCCAAAAAACGATCAAAATTCCTAGGATAAGTGGTCGACCAGAATGGAGAGATTTCGCTGATGCAAGGTGATCAACAGGTGGGCCACCTTTTGATCACAGTAGTGTGCAGTGCTTCACAGCCGGAAAAAAAACAGAAGTCCTCTTATAAGTTGACCAGGGCTCCTCTCATGCTTGAAGGATCAGATTGGGCTCTGATACCATGTTAGAGTATCCAGAACACAAACCAGAAGCATGCAAGAGAGAGAGTTTGCAAGAGAATTTCGTATAGAGCTTGTATTGACGATGGGTATTTGTAATACAATGTTGCCTAGTTTAACAGATCTAATTACAAGATTACAGTAGTGTTTTAAGGAAACTAATATCTACAATTAGATGTACAATCATAAGACAACTCATATAATCTTTTGACTTGTGGGCTGGCCTAAACATGGGTTGTGGGCTGACCCATGAGGTCGAGCTGACCTATATCTTTACAAGGAAAACATCTCCAACATTCAAAACATCATCATCCACCATCAATACATCCATAAGTGGGCCATTGATCATCCAAATGGGGTTTCCATCCATCAAATGGCCAAAAATCAAGTAAAGAGCTCAGAGATCGGGAATCCTATAGATCAACACATCATATAGAGATCAATTTGCAGAAATCAAAGAAAGAACATGCATGCTATGTTAGGTGTATAACGCACTTGCCTTGGTCTCCAAACAAGGTTATCCAAGCTAGATCTCCAAGATCCATGCCTCTAATCAGATTCAAGCCTCCTAACCCCATAACCCACCTAGATCTGCTCCAACAGCAAGATCTACACCTCCTACAGCCTATTCCCAAAGAGAAACATGCATAAGAGAGAAAAACTCTGATGCAGCAGCGCCATACAATGTGAGACATAATCGCGGGCTACGTGTGGGTCTCAAGGAAATCTAGAGTTTTTCTTATTGTATTATTTTCTAATTTTAAGAGTTGTAATTAGGAAGGCTTTCTAATTTAGATAGGATTAATATTCTTATTTCCTAGTTTGATTAGGATTGTTTTCTTAGCCCATAAGTTTCTTTTATTATATATACAACATTGTAGAGATTGGTAATCTCAGATTTTGGAATTAATAGAGTTTTCCCTTTTGTGGGTTTTTATCGTTGGAGAAGTGTCTTCATCGTGTATTGTTTATGCGGAAACCCTAATTGTGCTTGCAGCACCTGCGATCCTAACCCTAGGATTGCATCAAATTCACAAGAAGAAGCTAGATTGCTATGGAGATGGATCTAGATCATGGGATTTACCTTGATTTGAAGAGGAGAAGGAGATCTAAAAGAGGAGATGATGATCTATTGCAAAGGAAAGCTAGAAATCTTGGAATTCTCTTGATCTTTGTGAGGGAAGCTCTAGATCTTGATGTAGGGAGCCCTAGAGAGAGGAATTGAAATTAAAGAGGGAAATGTCGTTGAGAGAGGGGAGGGATTTTATTTATAGTTTTAGTTTAGGCTAATGAAGGAGATATAAGGGTATTTATGGTATTATATGTCGAATTGCAGAATTCTCCAAGAGAACCCTATTCTATCCCAAAATTACATCTAAGGGTCTTAGTAACTAATTTCTAAAATCACAACTAACCCCCTAAACATTCTATAAATTACAATTAGACCCCTAATCCTACACAATTGAGCTTAAACTTAGGAAACTACCCTTTTATCCTCACTAAACCCCTACTAATTAGCATAAATAGTCATAATTAAATATAATTAAGGCAAGTAAAGGGTTGATGCCTCACAGCTTTGGCTGGCTTGGCTCAGTCGTAAACTTTTTTGTTTTTTCCTTTTTCTTTTTCACTTACTGTTGCTGTTGGGTCGGAACTTACACGGACTCAAGCCCATAGGTTGGGCTTAACACCTGTTACCTGTCTGTTCGGTTACTCCTTGCCATTGCTGCCTCAAAATCTTAGCCGTTATACCAAATGGATGTAAAAAATGCTTTTCTTCATGGGAATTTGAAAGAAAAGGTCTATATGAGGATACCGTAGGGCGTCACCTCTCCATCTAAAAATTCTGTCTATTGTCTCCAAAAATCTCTTTATGGTCTAAAGCAAGCTCCTCGGACATGGTTTGAAACTTTTAGGGGGCGTTTATGCACGAGTGACTTTACTTAGAGCCCTTACGATCCATCTCTGTTCATGCACACAACATCTACTGGTGTTATTGTTCTACTTGTGTATGTTGATGATATTATTTTCACTGACACTCAGGGGCGGACCCACGTCTATTCACCTGGGTGCACCTGCACCCGGTAAATTTTGAAAATCCCTTTAGAGGGATATGGGCCATGCAACCCTGCCCCACTTAAAAATGCATCCTGCACCCCCAATTTAAAACCCATCGTTAACATGCACCCCCATCAAATCGAGAAATCCTCTTGTATCTCTCCAACCCTTCTCCCTCAAATCGAAAATTCCCCCAAATCAATTGAAAACCCTTTTATCTCTCCAACCCTTCTCCCTCTCCTCCACACCGCACCGGCACCCAGAGGTCCGTCCAGCCATGGCGACGGCGACCCAGAGGAGAAAATCAAAGACATTGAAAACGAGGTATCCTTTCTTTTCCACTTCTCTCATCCTTCTCTTTTTCCATCTTCAAACCTATCTTCTTCCAAAACCCTAATCTCGTTCTCTTCCTCTTCATCTTCCTTTCATGGAATCGGAAGCATACGAAGATCCGCTTCGAACTCTGGGTTCCGTCCAATCTATTCTTCTTTTTCTGGAGACTTAGGTTTCAATCCGAATTCCGGGGCGGAGAGCGGATCCAGGTCTGATTTTATACACTTTTGTCACTCTGCCTTTTTCCATGTGGAATCCATCATGTGCTTTTACTTGGTTTTCTCTTAGGTGCTGATGCGTTTTTTTTTTTTTTTTTTTTTTGGCGTTCGTGTGGATTTTGATTTGTGTATTTTATGAAGAAAACCGTTAGATTGGTTTTTCTTTCCGCGATTGGGATTTGCTATTCCTTGGCTTAAAAAATAGGAATTGATGTGGATTTTGGTTTTATATTTGTTTTGTTCTTGGTGATAACTGTAATTTCAAAGGTTTTGTTTTGATGATTGTGTGCATGTGGGTGGCTTTACTGATTTTGTAGAACCTGGATTATTATTATTTTTTTAGCTATTTTAGGGTTTGATTTGATTTTGATGTGAGTAAATTTAGTTTTGTTCATTGGATTTAATGATAAGGAATTGGTTAATAAGGTGGAAGGATTTGAATAAAGATGAGGAATTACATAAGCAAAATGATAAGCTTGAACTCTATAGGAAAGGGTTTTAACTTCTTTTAAGTCAAGCGATTAGAAAATCTCCAAAATGATATGGAGTTTAATTAAGTTTAGTGATCTTTTAAAGCAGGGGGATGATTTGGTCAAACTTGAACACCAGTTATTGCCATGGTGTGACAAAATTCTAATATCTGGAAGTAACCATGCATAGAGGTCTTGTAGAGGATTAGGGAAACAAAGAGGACAAGTGCTTTTGTGGGGGGAAGCTAGTGGAGTCAAAAGATGTTGATGCTGCAAAGATAGTAGTTAGATCAGCGTTGTTTATGAAGTTTTACATTGGGCACCAAAGAGATGACAACAATACAAAAGAATAAGGGGTAACAAATGTTCAAGTTTCTTATGACAACCATGCAACGCTTTCAAAACATGTTGTATAGTTTATATATGACTTTTGATGAGAAAATGTAGTTGATATACTGAATATTTTATAATCATTTAAATACAATACATTTTCTTTTTTTGTCATTATTAATTTGAAGAAAGTATCACAAAATAATATTTTTGGACTTTTTCAATTGCCATCATATCGCACCCCTCAAACGAAAATCCTGGGTCCGCCACTGCTGACACTGATGATAGTATGATCAAGTCTATCCAAGCTTCTCTCCGGGATTATTTCAATATGAAGGATTTTGGCCCTTTACATTATTTTTTGGGCTTAGAACTGCATCAATCTTCCAAAGGCCTGTTTTTTAATCAACACAAATACACATCTGATCTTATTGAGCTTGTTGTTCTATATGAATCTTCGCCAGTTGATACACCTGTAGAGGTCAACCTAAAATTGAGTAAAGATGATGGCGATCTTCTTCCTAATCCACATACATACAGGCGCCTGGTGGGCAGCCTAGTCTATCTCACCATTACTCGACTAGACATATCATGTGCTGTCAATCTTGTGAGCCAATTCATGACATCTCCTAGATACCTTCATCTAACTGCTGTCAAGCGCATTATCCGGTATTTGTTGGGAACTGTAACTCGTGGTTTATTTTATCCCAAGGATAAACCGCTTCAGTTGACCACTTATGCAGACGCTGATTGGGCAGGCCGTCAGGATACTCGTCGATCTACTACTGGTTGGTGCATGTATCTTGGCAATTCTCTAATTTCCTAGAAATGCAAGAAACAAGAGCGTGTTTCTCGATCCTCCACAGAGGCTGAATATAGGGCAATGTCTTCCGCATGTTCAGAAATCATATGGCTACGGGGACTTCTTTCAGAACTCAGATTTGCACAAACTCAGATTTGCACATCTCTTACATCTTTGCATGCGGATGATACTGGGGCTATCAGGATCACTGAGAATCCTGTCTTTCATGAACGCGCCAAACATATTGAAGTGGACTACCACTTTATTCGGGATGAATTGAAGCGTGATGTCATTTCTTTACCTCATGTCCCTACTGATCTTCAGTTTGCTGATATCTTCACCGAAGGACTTCCTCGGCGTCGACATCAATTTCTGGTTTCCAGATTGTTGCTTTATGACTCTCCCGCATCAATTTGAGGGGGGTTGTCAATCCAGCCCTTTGCGCAGGCTTGGAACTTGTTTTATTAAGTTAGCTATATTTTAGGAACTTGAATTGTGTTGGGATACTAATAATAGGAACTTGAATTGTATTAGGATACTAATAATAAGGTAATCAACCCTTATATAATGAGAAGGATACAACCCTAAGGGGGACACGTTTTCCATCATAAACAATATTCTTTCCATACGTCCCTCATTGACATTACCGTCTAAGACCAGCGTCGTCATATTTTGTGCAACAACTAAAAAAAATTGGGATCGAGCCTTTTTTCTTTGACTCGACCTATTCTCCACCTAAGAAAGGAGAGGACGCTGGGGAGTGAGAAGATGCAGTGAGAAGAGGGCGATGGAGAATGGCTCTGGTGGTTTGACAATGATGGTGAAGATGACGGGGCTTCATTGGACATTGGTGGTGGCTAGTGGTGAGCATGACGAGCGACGACGTTGGTGAGGATCTGGGGTGATGATGCTGTTTGCGTGGTGCCAGGTACGCTTTTCTCAGCCCCCCTTCTCTCTTCTTCTTCTAGATCTTTTTTTTTTTTCCTCGCTCGAGAAAGAACAGGGTTGGGGTTCCGGTCGCGATGGGAGAGGAGAAAGGGGATTTGTGTGCTTGGGTTATGGAGAGGCTTGACCAAGATGGATTATAGCAGTCGACTGAATGGGGTTTGGGGATAGGGCATTCGACTGATGCACAAAAGGGGTATGATAGGTTGACAGGTGAGGAAGAGTGCTTTGGGGGGTTTGGTCACTATGTAAGGAGGATGAAAGGGCTTGGCTGAGAGGGAATAATGGGTTTGGGTTTTGGATTAGGAGTTTCAACGAAGAAGTGGGGAAATACCTGCGCGAATTTTTGAAGTTGGCAGATTGATTTTCAGCTTTGATACCAATTGAAGCAGACGGTGGATTCATATTTGTGTTGGGTTGGGGGTGTGGGGTAGAAATGGAGAGTAAAGGGGGTTAGGTCATGTTCTCACCTGAAAATTGCTCTTTTGCCAAACTCCCTATTATAGGCGAGGAAAAGCTTCCCATTGCAGGAGTGTAGAAAAAGAGTAAGAGCACTAAAATAATTTTTTCAATTAATCATTGTCTAACCAGCCAAATGGCTTTACAATGCTTTAAAGGGCCAGGATTAAAACATCCAACTAAACGAACTTAAAATATAAATAAAACTCTAAATAAAATAGAAATAGGTGGGTTGGGCCCAAAAGCTGGTCGAGATGGATGGGCTGGGATCACAAGCCAGTCTACTCCTGCGGACTATGGGTCTGTCCTCCAGCAAGCACACATGCTCAAGGATTGATCCTTGGGTCTTCCAATCGAAGGTATCACTCTGAGTCCTGACCATAGCCCAACCTAAATAAAAAAAGAAAAAAGAAACAAAAAATTTGTTGCTTTTTTAAAAAGAGGAAAAAGTTCATAATACAGACTCAATCAGACATTCACTTAAAATTTCCCAATCAGTCTAAAGCACTCATACATAAGTTTGAATCAGTTTTAATGTCAAATAGATCCAAAAAGTAGACTTGCCAATGGCAAGTTGCTATCTTCAAGTCATCCAATACCAGTCTTTTGTTCTGCCATGTGTTATTCAGTATCTTTATGTTAATGTAAGAATTTGAATGCATCATTGCTCTTTTTTTTTTTTCTCGATCGTACTTTGTAATGTTCATGCTACTTTGTTTGTTACATAATAGTGAATAGTTTTATGTAAATATAATAATGAACTGTATTTCATTAAAATGTCTGTCTAATCCTGATGCTACTTTGTTTGTAACAGGAGCAGGGTCTGACCAGCCCCATTTTCCCCTCAGAAAGACATATACAGGCTCCTTCAGCTTCGGGGATGAATGATCAGACAAAGAAAGCAGATAGTTCTACTCGTCAATTGCATACAAAAGTAGAAGAATTCCCTAAGAAGCCAGGGCAATCAGAGTGCCAGTACTTCATGAAATTTGGGTACTGTAAATTTAAATCAGCATGTAGGTATCATCATCCAAAGAAAAGGGTCTCAAAATCAACTGCTTGTGTTCTAAGCCCTATGGGCCTTCCCCTGAGACCTGTAAGTAAATTCTTCTGCTCATCATCTTCTTGAACAACTTGACCCCTCGGAATTTGCTGTGTTAACCCCTGAGGTCACTCACTAGCCGTCCCTTGTTGCTTGCAAAAATCCCTAATTTTCCCTGTTCTGAATGGGTATTTAGGAATTCATCTTTGACCCTTACATCCGAACTTTCTCTGAGGCTCTTTATCAGTGCTGCAAACATGTACATGTGTTCCTTCTTTCAAGGGAAAATGGCAGTTGATTGAGATGAGTGAAAAGAGCCTTGTTGGTTTAAGAAACCAAATCAAGTTATGACGCTGGGATTTCAGTACCAGCACATTGCATCATTGCAGTTGTTCAGTGTATTTTTTTTTCCTTTTTTGTATTTTCATTAATATCATCAATGGTGCTTAAATTTTCTTCGCTTTGTCAAGTGGTCTATATTCTCACTTCTTTTTTTCATTCAGGATCAAACAACATGTGTTCACTATAGCCGGTATGGGATTTGCAAGTTTGGGCCTGCTTGTAAGCATGACCATCCTATAAATTCTGGTCCTCTGGCTACTCCAGTGACACCTGCATCAGACCGAACTCCTTCCTTAGATAAGTCAACCGCTGAAGTGGCCGGAGTACTTACATGTTAAAATGTTGTCGAGGTTCAAATTTTGCCTCGTAAAGAATTTCCAGCCTCTTCTTGTCAATCAACTAATCTGGAACAAAGTGGAGTTCAGTTCAGAGCAAAGTGCAGTTAAGAAATAATAATCTTTATATTTATGGACAAGTTTTTAGGAGCATGTTCATCAAGTTCATAGGATTGTAAAGATTGTTCTTTTTTCTTTTTTTATCTTTCATACCTGTGGAAGCCAGAAAAGGATTTTCTAGGTTTTCTGTTTACCTCCTCTTTCAATCTTCTGTTTTCTTTCTTTTCTTTCTATCTATACGTTTGATACCAATCAATTACCATGCACATTGTTGACTGTTATTAATAGAAGTATACAAGATAAATTTGCAGGTTGGCTGTACAGCTTAAGCGCCTTCCTGGCAAGATCAGATGAGTGATCCAACTTTTTTATTTTGCTAATTTTGAATCTGATTATCAGAAAAGCTGGAAATAACATTTTGTTGGGCCATTGTGAAATTGCTCCTTAAGCGCTGAATGGCAAGACACATGACAGTACCCTTTGCTTGGCTTTGATCCCAGCCATATGGGAACAGTTGATTTCTGATAAGATGGGACACAGGCCACCCCTTTTTAAGTATAGATCGAGATCTTTTAATTCGGTGATGGTTACTTTGAGATAGATAATTGAAAACTTGATATGTGCAAAGCATTACAGTTGCTTGAGTTAGATTATGCCGTAATTTTGATTGCCTTGGGATGTTTTTCTGGTTTACTCAAAAGTGAATATATGGAGAGCAGTGTCCATTCGCGCTATTTTGAGAATATATTGATGTTTTCTTTCCATGTTTAATAGAGATCTCTACATTTTTTAAACTATTGAATATTAACACTTTTTAATATATTCTATTTTGTAATTGTTGGATTTTAGCGCATTTTTACCTATTGTCCCAATAAAGCTCCATAAATTTGAAAATAAACCAATGTTAACTTGTGATGATGACATGAACAGGATTAGTGGCACTTTTGTTTTTCACTTTATGTTTTTCAGCACTTTCAATATGTTCTATTTCGCAATTGTTTGATTTTATCATGTTCTTATATCATCTTTATAAGAAGCCCAAAACTTTGAAAATATCCTTATATTATTTTGAGAACTCATAAAAAGGATTTCTCACAATTATGTGGATGCTCATTTAGATTACTAAATCAACTAAATCAAGGGATTTTGTAAATGTTCAAGGAGTCTTTTGGAGGCTTAGCTCTACGAAGCTCAGGGTAATGCGTAGTTTAATATACTGGACATGGGGAAATGAAATGGCTGAGTGAATGTTAACGTTTTCATAGTTATTATTGCAGGCTTACTTGTTTATGGATAAAGTAACTAGGTAGCTCAGTTAGCCTAGGACCACGGTTTGCATATGAAGGTTGTAGGTTTGAAACTGCACTACCGGCTTTCCTCTAGTTCCGGAGGTATTAGTCTAACCCAAAGGGTTGGCAACCCTCCGATAGCAGAAAAAAATAAAAAATAAAAAAGGGAACTAGAAGGGATTGCCAGATGGGTGAGCTTAATTATGTTACATGGGGAAGTTATTGAAAACATGATTATAAACAATGTGAGTGGATAAGTAAGAATCGCAAAGCCAACCTTGGGTAAAATGGGTGCTACAATTGATGATGATGCCTCTTGACACCAGCTTCTTTCTTTCTCCGAACTTGAGATTGCCCTGGAGGAATGAAAGCTGGGGGCATTAGTCCTTAGATTTACAGATCTTCCACTATATAGGAAAGGAAATGTTATTGATGTTTTTATTCATGGTTTTACTTAAATGTCAGTTAATACAACCACATAGGAGCCTAATTGCTGTGAGGATCATATCTTATTCTTCTTGAGAAAATTCCACATTTCAAGATTCAAGCCAGTTCCCTCTTAATTTCAAGGAGTAATCTCATTGAAAGCCTCCCAGCCATCTCATCTGTGAGTTTATTCTTCCTATCCCCCAACAACCCCAAGTCTAAACTAAGAATTCTTGGCTATTCCCGTCCAAGGGTCTATCCCCTCTTTGTTGACATGCAAGCTCTTGAACCTCTCTAAGCTACACACCTCCACAATACCTTATTAAGTAACCTCTTCCTCTTCGGCAAATGGTCACCCAAGAAACTCAGCCAGTTTCTTCACCTGCCCATTTGGGTCTTGTTGCATGTCCTCGTACTTCAGAAACAGTGTCGTCTGAGGCCTCTCCAAACTCTCCTTCCAGTACTGTGCAACACATGATCAAAGGAGGCCCGTGATGCATGGAATGGGAATGAGGGCCTTGAGTCATGTGGTCCCTGTTTTCACTGGGGGATCAAGGATTTTCGTTTGAGGGGCCGATCCTAAACAGCTAGTTGGATTTTGAGAACAAACCTAAGGGTAAGTTTGGTAACGGGAGATGAATCCTCTCTTCGGATGAATCCTTGGTGCCATGGAATTAAACTTTCCGCAGAAAGGATTATGAGGGAGATGATTCATCGCATTCCATGTTTGGCTAGCACAAAGGAATTCGAGATGATTCCTTCAGACCCACGTTTGGTAACACAGAGGAATCCGAGATGATTCCTTCAGACCCACGTTTGGTAACGTGAGTGGAATCCACACACACAATTTTCTTCCATTTTAAATTTACTTCATACCACCCGTCCTAACTTATATCTCAAATCACCATCTCCAAATAAATGTTTCAATAAATTGTTCACCTTAAGAAGCATGGTGTTTTCATAAAAAATCAAAGTTAAGATTCTCTCTAGTTTGGGATCTATGTCCTGCAGTTCTTTGGATTTTGATTTTAGATCACTTGCAAAAAATATGCAACTTTCTCTTGTATAGGAGCTATTTCCAAGCAACATGTTTACTTCAATCAAGGAAAGTGTAATCAGCACGAAACGATCTTTAATGAGCAACTGGGAGTAGGAATAATCTGACCGGTTAATTATAGCCAGTGGATTCAAACCATTGGACTACAAACTATTTGCATTTCAAACCATTTGCAGGAATAATCTGAAGAATTATATTTCCACTTCCACAACAAACCATTCAACTATAAACCACTCTTGCCTATGACGACATCCACTATAAAATTTGTTTATCCAAACATGCCGTACAACATCACCTGTATATTCTAGTTGGGCTCCAAAATTGAAAAATGGGTTTTTGCAGGAAGGATAGAGAATGAAATATTCAATCGTCACATCTAATCCAAAATAAAACATCAATCCATCCATTCAAATTATATTGAGAAGAAAAGGTCAATCCATAACCATCCATCCTCAATTTCAATTCAACTGAATAATCTGTAACATGTAAAAAGAAAATGCAAAAAACAAGTCCCATTCATCCGCTGGAAGCAATAAATAAAAACTGCGACTCCATCCATTCAACAACCAATTACATAAAAACATTCTTAAAACCCAACTTGGCAAAAAAAAAAAAAAAAATCACATTCAGATTCCATAAATACAAGACAGGAAAATCATGTAAAGAGTTGCCAAGTTTTGTCTTTTTTGCACTCTTCTTTTTTCACTCGTGCGTGTGCAAGTCCCCATCACAGATAGCATTATGGTTGCAGGACCCAACCCATCAGGAGACCCACATGTGAAAGTCCATCACAGTGCAAGGTGTTGATGAAAAACACTGTCAGGTTGAGAGTTTGGTTGTAGTAGCAGCACCTCTTGAGATATAAAACAAGGTTGAGAGTCTGGTTGTAGTACCATCAGCTGCATTGCATTTGGCCCATATAATATGAAAAAACTGAGATTCATCTGCAAACAAAACATGGTGACAGATCATGGATTTATCCTGACCAATCCAAGCCATGAAAACAAGAATCAGTAATCAGTCCTACAAATAAAAATCATTTAACATTACCAGGTGCCATTTGACTGATGCCCGGAGCCCCCCACTGGAATTCCGACCACTGAAAAAAAAAAAAAAAAAAAAACACAGAAAAAGGTATATCATTCAAACATGGAAATGTTAGGAATATTCAAATAGATCATTTACTCCAACTAGAAACTTATAAAAGAAGAAAAGAAAAAAAAAAAACCTCTCCATTCATGGTTGGAGTGTCATATGGAAAATGAAAATGCAAAGAATCCATTAACATAAAGTAGAGAGCTTACCTTTGAATGAAAAATAAGAATATATTTCCAAAGTTAAGGGCTGAATTTACAAAACAACGAGGAGCAGCTCCAACCCACTTGCACTCATATCATAGAGACACAACCAAGGTGGAGCTGTTCCACCCAAAAATTATGCCCAAAGGCTGGGCCAGCCATAAAACCCAAAAGAGGTACACAAAAGCAACCCAACAAAAGAAAAACCCATATAAGCAACATATGTACCCACAAAAAAACTTGTATAAAGCTAATGTGAAATCAAACTCTCCTTGGTCCCCTAGCTTCCCACATATCTTTAGATAGTAGTTCTCTAAAACCTGTCATAAATTTCTTGTCCGCATCACTAGGACCACCAATATTGTCCGCTTCGATATCTTGATCTTCTTCATCAACCACATCATCCTCTTCCATCATCTCATTAAATGCTATCCTAAACAAATCGTCCTCAAGATTCCATCGATGGATAAAGTTGTGTAAGACACAGCATGCCACAACGATCTTCACTTGTGTCTTCCTAGGATATCGTGGAGCAGTTTGAATACATTGTTAGCCCCATGTTTATCAATTTTGGTTTCCCTGATTTCCATTTACTCAACCTAATTACATGTAACCAGTTTACCTATAATTGGCTATGGCTTCACAAAGCAAGATACTTGAGAGTGGCTTGCATACAAAGGGTCACTCAAACTGTCAGCCTTCGCTTTGTCCACATTCAAATAGCCTCCACATCCAGCACTAGAGACAAGACGCGAATTTGTATGGCTTTCTCAAAAGCGATCCAATATACCCACCACCATTAGCAATTAACAATATTGGTAGTAGAAAATGAAACCAACAGTCCAATCAATAATGTCAACATCTTGTGAAGCTAATTCCCCTTTGAAGACTGTTGCCAAACGTGCCATTAAAGAATCAATAGCTTACATAATTTGTTGAAAATGGAACCTCTAAATACCACTTTATAAAGTGAATGGATCCTCTAATGAGACAAGTTTAATATAAAGGCCAATGCACAAAGTCTATTTCCGAATGAAGCACAAAAAAATCAAATGAAGCACAATGCAAAGAACCCATTCCCCCCTTTTCTGAGAGCTTAGGTTTACTATTAAAGAAAGCAAGTTGCAAAGCTACATTTTTTTTTTGGAAAACAAGCTGGATGGAGGCCTAAACAGGCTGACTGAGATGAGCTGTGTGTGGGTTAGGCCCTACCTATGTCTAGCATTTTATTAAACAAGACAGATACCCAATCAAACCTAACTGAGGGTCAACCTAACCCACATACTTAACCTGACTAACAATTGTATCAATTTTCTTTCTTTCTGTTTTTTTAAGGTGCCATCAGATGTGAGCCCAGCTTTAGAAATTAAATACTATGAACACATGCAATAAAATGTAGCTTTTAGGATTATCCCAAAATATGTGGGTGTATAGTTTTAGCAGCTCTGATGTTCTACAAGTGAGCCCCAGTGGAGTTTTACTCCTACAACATAAGAAGTCTCTAAGTCCATCTAAGGCTATGGGGTCCAAGGCTTGAATTTATTATAGCTTGAAATAGAAAATCTGTTTCAGCTTATGGCTATATGGGCCATATCATCAAGTATACGAAATAAGCCTAACAAGTGATGCAGCTGCAAATTGGGGACGATAACATTCATACCATATCACTTTCTTGATAATTAAACCAGTTCATAATTTGTCAACATATACAAAAAGGTATGCATCTAAATTCAAACTAGCTATAGGTCTAGTTATATAGGATGTCATCCTCTACCAAATTAGACCACGCATCAGTCATGATAATGGTGTTCAAACGTAAAAGCTTCAAAAAGCTATAATGAGAATGAAGATTCATTTTTTTTCTTAAAAACATATGATCTCTTCCTTTTTTCTTTTTTATTTTTTAAGAGAGAGAGAGAGAGAGAGAGAATGGATGGAATAACCGAGTGATGTGGATTGGCTCATACTGCAATCTCAGTTGAGAAATAACAGTTTGAGGCCTGACACATCTAGAATGCCTGAGACCGTGCTAAGACTGTTAATAGCTAAGAAAAGTTTCACGGTTATATGCAATCACCAAAGACACATTAGCATTATATGCAATCACCAAAGACATACTAGCCCTGACCTGAGGATCATCAAAGACACATTAGCATTATATGCAATCATCCCAAGATCGGATTTCCTTTTCCTTCCATGAAAGGGATTCAAACCCTGAAAAAAACGCACTTCATAGCCAAACAAAGTGGAATCAGAGTACATGACCTCACTCATCTAAAATATATCCTGACTATGCCTTGGTATCAATTCGGTTTGGAGATAGAAGAAGAGAATGAGGGAAAATAATATGAGATCGTCGATGCATGAAAATTAGGAAAAAGAACACAAAAAAGGGAAATGAGTGAATCCATAGTTACATGAGGAAAGTAGCAGAGAAGGAATCGTTGAATGAAGGTAGACAGATTGTACTGGTCGCTGCCGAGAGACAAAGAGGAGTGAGGGAGAGTGGTTGACTGTGCAGTGTCGAAGGAGCCTCCAATCGCAGCACCAGCTAGAGCCTCCAATCGTTGCTGAAAGAAGGAGAAGAGTGGGGGAGATCGGTCATTGCCATCGCCGGTGGAATCCAGTCGCAGCAGCAGGAGAGAAGGGTCAGAGGTCGAGAGAAAGGGGTTTGGGGATCGAAAAGGACTCGAGGGTGTTTTCTTCGCATAAACTGGGTTTATATATCCTGGCCTTTAAAAACGCGGATTGACAATACCCGATGGGGGGTGGTCGAATCCTTGAAAACCCGCGACATTGCAGAAAGACGTCATCTCCTCTCCACGGACCAAAAGTGAACCAAACATAGGTTTTCTTTGATATCACGGAAAACCGTCCAGGATTCTGACCTGTGGACCGTTGCCAAACATGCTCTTAGGGATTCTTGGTTGTAATCTTAAATGGAATAGGGCTTGTTGGGGATGGGATTTAGGGTTTCTAGCAATTCTGTGTTTTGGATGGCATGGGTTCGGTTGGGGTTGGATTGGGTATGTGATGGGATTTAAGACTTTTGGATTTAAAGTTTGGCTGAGAGTATGGATTTAGGGTTTGGTGGCCGTAGTAATGGCGATGGTTTTGGGTGAGACAGAATGAATGGATGATGATTGATGGAGGACTGAAGGGATCGGAGTCGCGGGTTACCTCGAATCGGCGATCCGAAAATGGATCTTTGCTCTTATACCAATCATTTATACAGTTATGAATTATGACTACCAAATGTATCTCAAATCAACCCTAAACTTGACCCTATAAACGCTAAGTTGTGCTCATGCAGGATTTTCAAATAGCTCCCTATGTTGTACCCACGCTGTGTCATGGCTTCTCTGGCTCCATTCAGGGATGATGTAACCAAGTTTTTAACAATTTGAAAAAGCACATTACCCGCAAATAAACTACTGAAACGCATAGTAATAAATACTGCCGCTCCGGATTTTATTCGCCAATTGATATGTAACTTAACATCTGCTGCAAAGTATTACATCAAACACTTTGTGGGCAAACTGAATTGCTACATGTCAGGATCTCTCATCCTTGGTCGCCATTTATTAGTGCTCACAGCTAATAGAAAACCACATTTAATATCTCAGGTTCGTAATACTGGTGAAAAGGGGGTGAAAATACTAAAACCAAGAAAGTTACCAAAATATAGCAGCTGAAAAATCTTCCTGCATTAATGAAAGTTTTAACTTTCAATCATTGGACAACATAGCAACAAAATGGGGATGTCCAAGATGAAATTAAAAATTATTCATTAGATTGTCTGCCACAGCTACAAATCAACAAAATCAGTAATTATATCAATAAAATATACTTTAGGCCTTTCATCAATGAGAGTCATTTAAATATCCTAGTCAAATCCAGATTCGCTACAGCTACAGGGTGTTTGACTTCTTAGATTTCATGGATCACTAATATCTCAATAATGCATGACCATAGGATTAAGCAAACAGACTTAAACTTGGATATAGGACGACCAAAGCTATGATCCTGATCCTGATTAAAGAATATAATATAAAATATGAGTACCAGAAACATCTATTTTATATATATATATATATATATATTAATGGCAAGATTAGCCAAAACAGGACAGTAAATACATCATAATTAGTTGAACAACTAAGAGATTTAGAGGCATATTTGGTACGTACAATAAATAATTTCCTTCTCTAAACATTTCGCTGAAAGTGGTTTTAAACATTTCTCAAACATTTCAGTGAATGGTTTTTAATGAGGCAAAAACTACAAAATACAGAAACCTATAACATGCATCACAAAATCAATAGAACAAAAGAAGCACACGAAGCATGCACACTCAGACACAAATATGCATACTATAGCCATAGAGACCCAGTTAGAAACACCTACCCTCTGACAAAGCAATATCAACCTCTATGGGCTTCAATCCAATCCAAAAAATATTTTAGTAGAAGAAAAACTGTCCATGGTAATTACAGGTTTGTTAGGTTAAGATTTTGCTTGATCTCCTTCAAAACGCAATAAGCATTACTTATCAAGGGTAGAAGACAGACGAAAAAAAAATCAGAAACCAGAGATTTTCCCGCCTTGAAATCTCTTCTTGAAATTTCTTGAAATTAGCAAAAAAAAAAAAGGGAAACTTCAAACACACATTAAAAAACCACTAGTAACATTTCACTAACCAAAGCTATCCCTAACTTTTCATTAAGCTATGCCTTGCATGAGAGAGAGAGAGAAGAAAATGAAACCAAACTCTTAAAACATTAGAAGCCGCCTATCTCTTGGAAGTATGGATGCTTGATCTTAAATAACTAACCTATTCAGACAATGTAGTTTTTGGCTTCTTGGAATCACCCTTGACATACTCCACAGCATGTTCAGCACGCTTCTTCGAGTCTTCACAACTGTCAAGAAACAAGCACCACATTTGAATGCTCATTCTGATATAGACTGAGAAAGAGAATACAAGAGACCAAAAGAAATTTAAATACATACAGCAAAATCACTTTCTTTTTTTATAGGAAACAACAATTTTATTAAATAAAATCCGGAAAGAGTACAAAGGAATATAGAATAAAAAGTCCTCCAAAATCACTACAAGCTACAACAGTAAAAAATACATTGGTATTCAACTCACAACGGCCCTCCAATTCGAATGAATCAAAAAGAAAGGAATTACCCTAAAATGTTTTGACACCAAGGCCCGCAAAAAAACTTCATTAGACTACAGGCTTAGGAGTTCTTACGCATATCAACTAATTGAAGAATAATTATTATCTAAGTCCACTATAAGAGAAGCGTAAATATTTAGTTTCAACAATGAGAGCTATCATAGAATCATTTTCATTCAATGCCTGCATAAAAATAAGTCCAACCACTTAACCTCCAAGAAAACTCCTATGTGGTAACTAATATTTAAAACCAAATATCACCAAATCATACAAATCTAGAGTTACATAAAATAATTAAAATCAGTGTTTTCATTTTAATTTCTACAAAGAAATTAGCCATACATAGAACCAAAAAGGATCTGGACCCTTCATTACAGCCACCCATGCTGAAACCCCCAACTAGGGGCAACCCACCTTTGCACATGTGCCTCACTAGAATCCCCACCACAACACCACCAGACATCTCTAGAATAGTGCAGCCTATTCTTGCATGATCTAACTTATACCTATTTACACAAATACCTCGACGAGTCCTCCTCGTTTATACATAGAGTCCAATAAGCACATCTTGAGTTGGTACAAAAATGGGATCCCCAATAGGCACAGACACAAGATTCATATGAGAAAACATATGTAAACAGGCCTCAAAAAGCTTGAGTTTGGACACCACCTAACCCGAATTAAGAGTCCGAACCAGCCCCTTAAATTAGCAGCTTGTGAATAAGACTAGCATCTCCACCAGCCCCTCATCTTACGAAGTTTCCATCTCACTCCAGCAATATCCACCCAACACCCACCAAAAGTAGTTTCGGAAAAACAAACAATTGAATTTCCAGGAGAAAAACTAATTTTCCATAATTGGATACTTTGCGGAAAAAAGATACAGTTCAATTTTCCTTTCTATGCATCCTTTGAATTACATGTATGACAACTTCACCAATCAATACTAAAAGGGGAATTTACTTTTTACTTCCTTGTAGTTTGGCCGGGGAAAACACATTACCTACCTATAGTTAAAAATATAACTATAACCTCCTTGTGTTGTGGACCACAGTATGTAAATCCACTAATGGACAAATGTCCCTCCAGAGAGAGAGAACCAAAAACGAGAACCTACGTGGGAGAGGGAGAAAGTGAAGAATCACAAACATTTTGGACAGAGACGGAGTTTTAGAGAGAGAAAGAGGAATCCATCGCGAGAGAGAAACTTTCAACAAGCGCTACCAAACTATCACTCTACATAACACCACTAGAGGTTTCACTTCTATCGCCACAGCGGTCAGCAATAATGAATGCTATATCAAACACAATTGTGCTCAACCTAAAAGTAAACACAAGGCAAACCCGGATAACCATCAAATGCCTCTCACAAGAGGGATGCAGTCACAATTTCTTCCATTGCTCATCCTATCCAAGCTGGTCTATGTTGCTATAACTGCTCAGTTTCATAAACAAGAGGAATGCCACATACAAGATGATTATCGAATTACGAATAGGTTGCATACATAACATATTATAAAATTTAGAATGAAATCTAATAATGCCTAAAATGACCACTAATAAACGAAATTACAGAGAACATACCTATACAATTCAGAACTTGCATCAGCCTGAATATCACTCTTGTTCGAATGATCACACCTGTCAAAATAAAATAAAATAAAATAAAAGAAGTCTCAATGCTCATCAAGATAGAGGCTAATAGAGGGCGAACAAAGTTGAATGAAAAGGAGATCCGAAGTTTGTGTTGACCTATAATTACAACAAATATGCATCCAACATAACTTTTCCAATCAAATCAATCAAAGAGACTCTTGCTTCATTAAAACTTCCATACAGCTTTGCTTATTTAAAAAAAAAAAAAACTTATATGTAGCTTCACATCCTCTAGTAGGCTTGATTAAGGGAGTGCTTCAGATGAATCCAACATAACTTTTTCAATCAAAACAATCAAAAAGACTTTTGCTTCAAAAAAATTGTATGTAGCTTTGCTTATTTAAAATAAATAAATAAATAAACTTGTATGCAGCTTCACTTCCTCTGGTAGACTCGATTAAGAGAGTGCTCAGACCAATATAAAACCAGATTCAAAATACTCAGGTTCACCAATTATTATCCTGACAAAGGTGGTGAAAATATAGGAACAAGAAGGATACCAACATTTAGCAGCCAAAAGCAGTTGCTGCAAGCAATAATTTAGCTATTAATTTTCATTTGGATGATTTCCTGAATATGATAGCATTTTATTCCTTTCAACTATCCTTATATCTTTCAACATTCCTGCTAAGTGCTAACTACACAAAACAGTCTCACAGCTACGATAAACTTCACACTCGGCAGAAAATCTTCCAAATGCATACCAATTAATAGTGGAAGCTCTTTTGAGAAAGGATAGCTAGCACCTTTAAATCACAACAATAAAATAGCTTAACAACAAACAACCAATAGTGCTATTTAAATCATGAATAGCATAACACAGAAAGATATATAAACAAATATGGAATAAATAGCCAAGTCATATTAATATTGAGGGACATACAATATAACCTATACATATAGGGTCATCGCAGCCATAGTAAAAAAATTAAAAAAAAAAATTTCGAAATACAGAGACAAGATTAAAAAAACAGGTGTTATAAATATTTGCTTCTTACATGAAGACGGAGTAAATCACTGAACTATCATTCCATGCTCGGAGATCAAAAGTGCGCATAATCTCGCTTTTTACCGCGGGACGATCAGGACGGTCGCCAACTGTGGTTATGCAAACCGCAAAGACCTGCACACGTATAAACCAGTTACCACGCTCATCGTGCCAGGTAAACAATAAACACATACGGCCACCACCGATATGGTGAGGAAGCCCTGGCTAGGATCGTCGAGAGGCCGAGCATCAAACACCTCAGAAAGCTCATCTAGCACCCAATGAGCGTTGAGTTTCCCACTGGCGTCCAAATCATAAGCAACGACAGCATTCATGTCGATTGACACGGCAAATACAACGCCCTCGAATTCCACGGCAGCACCAATCGGAAAAGGCGTACGTTTAAACTGTCCTACGAAGTCCCAACCATCCTCCCATTTTCTCATTCCTAGCGTCAAAAATCTCCATTTCCGGAAACGTTAGTAGCTTGTGGCCCCAAGCAAAGTAGTCCGTGACGGGAAACTTGGGTTGATGGGGGAGGGCTTTCCATGATGGGATCGGGAGGGTGGGATCAAAAACCTCAAAAGGGCATTCAGGATCGTCCATGCAACCCAGGAATGGTGTTTGGGATAGAACATGAAATTTTCCCTCAAGGATGAACACTATAGGTTCGGTCTTAGCGCCATTCAACTTGCCAGCAACGGCACCATCAATGACGGAACCAATCGGTCCTCTGATTCTGGCTTTGTGGGATCAAAAACATAAACATCTGTTGTATTGAACCATTTTCTTCATCATCCCAATCCCGACAGCAGTCGCTGTCCGTATTCTCACCCCCTACCATATAAATTTTGGAATCCACAACGATACATCCCATCCCAATCGGCACTCTACCATAGGAAGTAGAATAATCATGGGCAATTTCGAATTCAGCACTTTCGGATAAATCGCTCAGATTAAACGGAGAAACACACTAAACGTCTGCACATACAAATAACACCCCTTCCTCGCCATCTATCTTCTTCTTCAAATCAAAATCTGTGTTTCTTTCTCTCTCTCGGATTCGAATTTTTCCTTGTAAATACTTATATACCAACTCACGCTAGGGTTAGGGCTAGGGCTATCCATGGAATGGAATGGATGGGCCATAAATAGTGGCGTGGCCGTGGCCGGCGAGGAAGGGCGTGGGCCATGTTTTTAAGCCCAATCGAAATTCTGGGCTAGGTCAGGCTGAGGTTATCCGCTGCGAGTGCGACCCTCCCGACCCACTATTTTTAAGAATATATTTTGTAGGTGTTTTTACCAAAAAAAATATATTTTATATGGGCTGTGTGCACCAAACAGTTAACATTAGGCAAACATGTCCAAGCAAGGAATCCGTATAAAAAACCAATTTTTTCCACCATTTTTTTGGTAGCCGCCATCGACCTTCATTTTATGTTGTTGAGGGTTGACAGCGACCCTCACTATAACAAGTGAGGGTCGCAGTCGAGTGAGGGTCGCGTCGACCCTGAGCAGGTATAAACTCATTTTCTTTATTCTTCCTCTCTTCCCCGAACTCAATCCAATGATGGAGCATATACAAACACACACTCAGATGGAAATATCTATAATGAAGCTTGTTCGACATCCATATGTAGTTCGCCTACATGAGGCTTTGCTTTAATATATATAATTTGAAAAGTTCAGTACAGCTTGCTACCGCACCATTCTGGATGAGTGCGGCTAAAGAAGTTAATCCAGTAGCAGAAGAAGATGAAGATTCGACTTGTTACTTGGAATATAGGAACCTTGACATGCAAGAGCATGGAATTAGTCAATGTATGAAAAGGAGAAGCGTTAGTGCAGCTTGTGTACAAGAGACAAAGTGGAAGGGGGATAAAGCAAATGAGCTCGCTGATGATTATAAACTTTTCTATATAAGAAAGAACAACACAAGAATGGAGTGGGTATAGTTTGTAGATAAAGGATTTGAATGAAAAATCGTAGGGGTAAAGAGATTGAGTGATAGAATTATAACAATTAAACTAGTGTTAGAGGAAGACATTATTCATATCATTAGTGCATATGCTCTCCAGACAGAGTTAGATGAAACTGTGCAAGAGCCAATTTTGGGAGGAGATGGATGGTTTAATACGAGAAATTCCAAACTAGTGAAAAGATTTTCCTAGGAGAGGACTGAAAGGGGCATGTAGGAAAGGATAATAGAGGATATATCTGAGAGAGTGCATAGAAGACAAAGATTTGGATAAAGAATGAGACAGGGGACACTATCTTAGACTTTGCGTTAGCATTTGACCTTCTAATAGCAACGCGTTCTTAAAAAGAGAGATGAGCATTTAATTACTTATAAACGTGGAACTAGCAGGAGTCAGGTAGACTTTAATTTAGTTAGAAAACACGACTGATTGGATTGTAAAGATTGTAAGGTTATTCCTGGAGAGATTTTTAACCATGCAACATAGGCCATTTAGTTTTAGATATTTGCATTAGAGGTAGAAAGAGAGGGTTAGTAAATAAAATGTGCCATAAAACAAGGTGGAGGATTTGAGAGGAGTAAAATCGACAATATTTAAGGACAAAGTAATTGATGAGGGATAATGAAATTTTGAAGGAGAATTTAGAGCGATGTGGAATCAAATGGCTAACGATGTAGGAATGTGGCTAAAGAGGTGCTTAGAGAGTCGAAAGGGGAGAGACAAGATAATAAAAAAAACCTGGTGGTGTAGCTATTTATAAAAACAAGAGAGATATACAAAACTGTACCAACAATCGTGGAATTAAACTTATGAGTCATACTATGAAATTATGAGAGAGAGTAATGGATCAAAGACTTAGACAGAAGACCAAGATATCTGGAAATCAATTTGGTTTATGCCAGGGAGGTCAACGATGGAAGCTATTTTCTCACTTAGGCAATTAATGAAAAAATCTGCGTATGATCTTCATTGATCTAAAAAAAGCCTACGATAGGGTACCTAGAGATTTAATTTGGTGGGTTTTGAATAAAATAAAATTTTTCAAAGATTATCTTGAGATTTATGAACGAGTGTGAGAACTACTTATGGAGGCACATGGGAGTTCTCAGTTACCATAGGTTTGCATCAAGGTCAGCCATAAGCGCTTATCTCTTTGCAGTGATTATAGATGAGGGTAACTGCCCATATTCAAGAAGAGGTACCATACCTTGTTAAATACCATACCCTTTTGATCTTTACTGAGAGAAAGTTAAAGAAGTTCCCACTGAGCCTAGGATGGTTGTTGCCTGCTCAGACTGAATATACTTCAACTGCTACCAAACAGGGGATAACTTGATGATAGAATTTGTTGTCTTAGAAGAAATATACAGCTAATGTCCCACTCCATCAAACCCATGATGTCTGCAACAAACATGGGTGATCCACCACTCCATGCATAGATGTATCTCTATATATGAACATACATACCTGAGGCTTTCAATCCTCACTGTTTATTATCTGATTTTCTGTCAAACGGGTGGCTAAAATTTTTTGTTGGAACCATTGAATCAGAGAATTCGTACCATTATAGCCCCCCAACTCACAACCAAGGCAAAATATCTTATGCTCAACCAGAACAGCCATAGTTTCCTTGGGATTTCAGTAGTTTTTTTTTTCAGGGGCCCCACCACACAGAAACTTAGAGAACTGTTGGTTTGATGGACCAACTGTGTGAAAGAAGTTGTTGGTCCCAGATGGGTGTCCGAACCAAACTCGCTGAGAACCTTGTGCGTTCCGGTGTGAGGCAGACCTGCGAACTCGCTGCGAATGTTCTCAGATCTTCTGGATGATCAACCAAGAGTTCTCATCTCCCTTATATAGAACAATCCCTAGGAGTTACAACTCTATCTGGATTTTACCTCTCCTGGAATCCTACATCTCCTGACCAGCGTGGGAATTCTGCCAACTGAGAGTCTGAACTTGATCCAAACTCTATCACTAAGAGTTTGATCCTTATCTGACTCAACCAGATCAAGACTTGTTGGGAGTTCATCCGCGGCACACCGCCGGGCTCAATCTGGCGTGGGCCAATGGCAGTTGGGCCACACAATTTTTCCTAACACTGTGGATGGCCGCATACAGTAAACCCCCACCCCCTACTTGTTTCATTTGGATGGAACTATCAGGATGGCCATGCAGCAGCAAAAGATATCTTACAAACCACAGTGACAAATCAATTTCTAAGGCATCAGCAATTCAAAGGAAAGAAACCTCACACTATTCAATCCAGTACATTGTTAGCATGCAGATTTATACAGGCAGTAAATGTGACAAATACAAAAGAAAAAAGAGAAGAGAAAAAGTTATATTCTGTTGTGGAACTACAATCCCATGCCGGAGTCATCATCAACTCGCCGGATTGTTATTATGTTCTGCCTTTAAATATTGGCTGAAAAAAACAAATGAATTATGTATGCGATAATGTATAACAACAACAGACATCCTGTTGCAATCTTCCTAAAAGGAAAATGATGCTATCCCTTCACATTTTCAAGTTAGAAGATGATTTCCGCTCCTAGTCTTTACTGTTTCCCTTCTGCAGGTTATAGTAGTAATTGGTCTTTAAGTACGTATTGTTGTTGTCAAGCAAGAACCTGCGAACTAAGAACATTTTGGAGGTCAGATACCCTGCAATTGTCTATGTCCGAACAAGACGTGATTGTTTTCCAATGAATCTGCCAGTTCGAGTATCGTAATACTCTAGCCACCACCGATCGTTAGAGAGTCTCTTCTCAGCCACCTCAAGAGCCTTTCAAGCTAGTTCGGGCCTGCCCATCTTTATGCATGCTAATCTGAACTGTAACATGCATCCTACATGAGATCAACTCTTATTGGAGAGGACATGATAACCTGCATGTTAGTATCTCATACTAGTAAAGCAACTCACAAACCGGGTCACCGAACAACAATGGAAAGACAGGATGCCAAATATTGCCACTACTATGATTCATGCCCCCTACGCAGAAGGGGTCCGGGGGTGTCCCCCGGCGGGGGTCGAGCTGCCCGGTCAGCTCGCGGGGGCTCGGGGGCAGCGCCCCCGAAACAAAAATAAAAACTGAGATCTCATATGTCAGTCTGTTCGGTCGACCTACTAGAGGGTTCGGTCGACCGGCCTCAGTGTCTTCGGTCGACCGGCCAGAGGGCTCGGTCGACCTGCCTGACGGAAATCTGCAAGTTGGGTTTTTCTATTTCGTGTCCAACCATCTCCAAAACTCTTCTGAAGATTCCCAATGGCTTCCTACCATCATTCCATCATTGTTAGGACCCTTTGCTGACTATCCAAAACATGGACTTACTAATTATCCAAGCAAAACCATCAAACTGATCCGTACATAGCCCTTGATCTATCCTCTTCGCAATCTCATGTAAAGATTAGATCAAGCTTACTAATCTAACATGATAAGAGATGAGGTAAGGCTCTGATACCAATTGTTGGAAATAGGGTGGGCCTCTAGGATAGCTTTCAAAAACTTTTGACCCACTTGACGCAGGATCAACTATCCATAAGGCTATAAAACCCAATCCAAGATCCATGTCCTCAATTTCAGCCATCATGATCAGTATGACAATCTATCTAGAAGATAGAAACAAGAACTAACAAGCATCCATAATAATCTACAACATGCAAGGAAGTGGATTATACCTTTGGAGCTCGGTTGTGCTCTAATGGAGAAGTTGCGTCTTTCTTTGATGATGAAACGCTTTCACTAATCAAATAGGGATCTCCAAGACCTCTTGATCCTCCACGCTATGACCCGTATTAGATTCTCCTTTTTCTCAAGAAGATGGTGGGATCTCCAAGAGAAAACTACTAGGAACTCTAGGGAGGAACTAGAAAGAGAACTAGAAAGAGAACTAGAAGAGGGAAGAGAGGAATAACTTGTGCAACACTTGCACTAGGGGGCCTTGGGCGTGAATCCCAATGCAAGGAAAGTGCATGCGTGTCCAAGGCCTCCTCTCCTCTTATTTATAGCTTTTGCAAGCTGCCTCCTCTTTACTAATTACAATAGAAGTCTTACTTCCATTAATTAGTAACTTATCATATCATAATTAGAAATCTCACTTCAAATATGATTAGTAGCTTTCCAATTCCTTTCTAATTAAAATAGAAGTCTCACTTCTACTAAAATTAGTAAGTCTACTATTACCACTATTAGAAGTCTCACTTCGAATAGAAATAGTAACTTTCCTTTTAGAGTTCAACTAGAATTAGATACTTTCTAATAATTGGGCTAGCGTGGGGACCACTAGGGATTCCTTAGAAAGCTGGCTCCAACTAGGACACGTGACCCCACATCTCATGTGCAATCCGGGCCCACAGTTAATTGTAAATAACTCCACTATATAAATGCAATTGAACTCCAGTCTTACGAATATTACATAGAAGACCCTAAACTTCCACATTACCACAAGTAGACCCCTCTATCAATATCCATGGATCAATTGGACCTGTATTCCAAACTAGATCCATATCTTATTATCCTTGAGCCCCAATTAATTATAATGATCAATAGGTACCTTTCCAATTAACTCTTAATCGGAATGGGTGCGCACTACCAATGATAAATCCATTAATTGGCACAAGGGGATATTAGAGATAGATTCCATCTTGACCATTGAATGTTCCCACAGCTCTACTTACCATGTACCCAAATCACCGAGGTGTTGACCTACAGTTGGCCTCACTCATTGGTGACTCAAAGCAAATGAAATAGATAGAAACTTGAGTTCATTAATGTCTCAGGATTGAGAGCCTATTGCTAAGGAATATGAGAGCAGACCTTAAAGTAAAGACAGTGTTTATAAGGTGCTTCTCATGGTCCTTCAATACATCCAATGTACCAGCACTATGATCCAGAATCTTCCATTCTAATGATCGAGACAAATCACACTATCTCATAGTGATCAAAGTGCTGCAACCTTGTCAGTATGAGATGTCCAGTCTCATCACTGGTTGTGAATATATTTTAAGTATAAGATTTGTCATACATGTCTCCCGTATGTGGATCTCATCCATACACATGTATTACATCTAATATACTTGTGGACCCCAGTTCATCTCATGAACCATCATGTCATTCGTATTGGTTATGTGCAAGTATATAATAAAACACCATTCATCTCATGAAAGGAAAGCATGAATATACTGATAAATAAAGAATTAATCAATTTGTTATATCATCTACTGGATTGAGTCCATAAAACTAACAATTGGGGCAAACTTTGGAATACCTATATCGAGTGGTTTGGAATCTCAATATCCTGGCGTTTCACCAGATCTATGGATAACATATTTTTATCTATAGTTATTAATTTCGTACCATTTCGAACGAAATGGCCCAAAATTTTCTTTTCGGTCAAGTGGCCGAAACAAGATTTCACTCAAAACTTTTTTGTTTGAATTTTGGTAAATTTTGGCCGAAATTCAAGATTTTGGCCGAAATGGTATTTTACATAATTAATTTTATTTTTTACTTTTTTAACACATATATACTTTGTATTTATTATATTTTTCCAAAACGTAATTCCAAAAAAAATTACTAGAATGGATTAAATCTATATTTATTACTTTTTTTATTTTTTACATATATATATGTACAAATATTATATTATATTTTCCCCGAAATGTAATTCTGAAAAGTTTCACTAAATCCTGAATCGGGCGAAACTTTTCATTTTGTAGGCCAGAGCGAAATGGGTTCCGAACGATATTGACAACTATGTTTGTATCCCAAAATTAGAACCCAGTGTGTTTGGATGTATGGTGAAGTGAAGTGAAGTGAGGTGAGGTGAGGTGAGGTAAAGCCTCCATTATCCTTACAAGAAAAGACAAGGTGTCATATCAAAAGTATACAAATTCAAAATTTTTCATTCTTTTTTTTTTAAAATAAAAAAGCAACCTTCTTTTCCACTAAATGACAAAAAAAATCATCTTTTTACATAAAAAGTTAAAAAAAAATCTTTATCGAACAACTAAAAATAAAAAACCATCATAACCCCTATATTTTATTCTCTCTTGATTTGATGCTTCACCTCACTCCACTTCAATTCACTGTACATCCAAACAAGCTAAGTTGCCGCATTTTAGGACATTCATACCATAGTGATAAAATAGTCATTGTAAGAAGAAAAAAACAAAACAACAAAGTGGGCCTTCAACAAAGATCAATGGCACCTACCGCCCCTCGTGGGTGAGAGGTGTTGTCACTTTAGTTTCACATCTTGGTTCATCAAGTGAAAAGTATCACTCTTGTACCACTTATTTAAAATTGCAAAAAGAGAGAAAAAAAAGAATAAAATATCAATAAATATGAAAAAATTAGAAATTAGGTTCAACACACTCAACGTTGAGTGGTGTTGGCACCTCAGTATCAATTATCATATATATCCCCAAGATCGATCCATTGGTCTTCAAATTGAAAGTATTTCGGCTATCTAGTAGGCCAACAAAGGAAAAAAGAAAAATGCACTGCATGTTATTTTGGTCTTTTTTTTGGTGGGGTAGTACCGCAGTAAACTTGACCCATGACCGAACCGTATTTTATGCCGGTCGAGTTCGACGGTCAAATACATGTCTGATTTGGCGGTGGTCGGGTCAAGTTTTGTAACCTCTAATTTGGGTCAAATTCGATAAGTGGGCCCCAGTGGGGAACCCAATAGTGGGAATCATGGAAGATCACTCTCAAGGGTACCTTTTCAGGTTTTCTCGAAGTGGAAGCTCCAAAAAGAGGGCCATGGGGCGCATGGGCCACGCCCTAGTTTCAAAGCTATCTTCAGGTTCTTCTTCGTTCAAGCTTTCTCTCAGGCTTGTCGTTTCGTTCCTATGAAGCCACCAACACCACTCGAGTAGGTAAGACTGCGGCCTCTGACCCTCCAGAGACCATGATTTTTTTCTTCATCCCTTCTCATGTGATTTTGCATAAAAAACACTACTCTGTGATTTTCTGGCTTTGGGTAGAATATTGGGATCGGATTTCATCACGTGAAGGCTTGGCTTTAAAGCCTGGATTTAGATTTTTGGCTTTTCGGTGTTGCAGGTTTATGATTTGGTTGTTTGAGATTTGAAACACAACCCGTACAAAATAGATTCAATTATGCCTAATCAAACATGGTCGTGCATCATGAAAGCCCCAAAAATAATACCAAGTCGAGATAACAACAAAAAATGTGTGAGGTGATTGTGCTCACAAAGAAAACAGGGCCCTGAAAGGCTGAAACGTATTAGGTGTGGATGAAAAGAAAACCAAACACCTGAGATTCTCATAGTTTTTTTTTTTTTTTGCTAAAATGGGTAGGTCTGTTGGTTCTAGACTTCTAGTGAATGCATGTATGCCGGAATCACCCCAAGTATAAGCCTCCAATTGTAGTGGTTGTGTTTTGGAATAATATTAGACGTGATTGGTGTATTTTTCATCTCAATAGAAGAAGAAATCTAAAGATAAATCCCTCTCTTTCTCTGTGGTATTTCAGCTGAGAGTGGGAGAGGATGGTGATCTAAAGGCAGCAGTGTACACAGGGGAGCGATTCTGCTGTTGCCTGTTGATCTGGAGGTGATCTTCTGATGATTCTGCAACTTGTATTGGTGGGCCTAATCCCTCTCTACGACGACGTAGAGCAAGTATTCTGCCTCTTTCTCTATTTATTTGTTTATTTGTATGTTATATTTAAATGCAATACATTTTCTCTTTTGTCATTGTTAATGTTAAAAAAGTATAGCAAAAGTTTAGCACTGGCAAACCTCGCATCCAAGTTGCCGACCGTTCACATCATAAAATTACTCCATACAAATTGTGAAATGAAGGACCACAAATAATCTTGATTTCTGCCAAAAAAATTCCCTTAATATTACTACCTTAGGCCTTTGACAAGCAAAATGGGTCCAATTCCATACTTGTTATTTTTCTGCGGAAAACTGCCGAACAACTCCCTCTTTCTTCTTCGTCTTCTTGTCATCCATTGATCGATCGTTCAAGAAGAAACAAGAAAGGCATCGAAAGCTCTCATCTTTATTCCATTTTCAGGTAAAATGAACAAAATCATGGAAAACAATAGTAGGAACTAGGAATCCCTTTCATAGTTTCCACTTCTTTTTTCAAGATGTTCAATTATTCAATCTCCCATTTTCTTTGACAGAATCCCTACTTTCGTCATTTTCATTTTTATTATGTAGGAATGAGTTTAGGGTTTTCCACCAAATTCGTGTTTGGGTTTTCCATGAACCAAGGTTTTGTCCTTTTCACTTTCTTGATTGTTCAAACTATTTCGAACTGTGGGGTGTTTATGTTATTTCTCTGGAGCTATTTCTGTTTGGTGTAGTGATGCAGACTGCAGAGATCCATGGAAATAAACGTTTTTTATGTGCCATATTCCTTGCACCAAACGTCAGAATTAAAAATTCGTGGAAAAGTTCTTTTGTGTGTATGTGGATGTGGAAATGTCAGTTGGACAGACATTCCCGTAGAATGTTTGAAAACAATGACCCACCTAATGGGATTCCTGATTTGTCTGAGGTAGATTGATACACAATCCATTACATTTACTGATTTTACTTCTGCTCCTTTGAAAATCTTAGGAAGATGATAAAATGGAGCCATTGCTGAGAGATTTCAGTTTAAAGGGAGTGATACATAGGTTATATGTGGATTTGGGCTTTGGGTTTAAATTATGAAACGACTATCTGAATTGATTGTGTTTTGTTTTGGATCCAGATTTACCCTAAAACATTTTCTTCTTTCATTTCTGTCTTTGGAAAGTTGGGATTTTTTTAATTACTATTATTTTTTTGAAGAATTCTGTTTGATAGTTTTGATGCACTTTTGTAGAATTGTGCATTGATTATGTTGTTGTTTCTATTGATTTCAAAAGATTCTGGGGCGGAGAAGAGACTACCAGCGTTTGATACTCGGTTTCTAATGTTTTTGCCATGGCTTATGCAATCATGTCTTGGTTGCAGAATTTGTGGCCGATTTCTATACATAGAACTGATGGGGACTTGAAAGCTTCAGATGGATTGGTTCGTGGGCTTTCAATCCCTGACCAGACGAAGCAATTTGTGTTTGCCGTCCGATATCCTGAGACTGAGGCTGTGATATATCTATTGGCTGCACAAATTTATCTGAACAATCTGCTTTAGATGCTGAGTGTCTTATCATGGAAGTCCAACCTGAGGCTGTTGTGGTTCAGATTGCTCCTTCAGCGCTGTCTCAGATTCAAGCAGAGGAGAATGATTTGAGCGATGACAAGGAAGAAATCCCCATTCCTACTTCGGCTTTTGGAGTGCTTAAGAGATGTTTCATCAATAAGACTGGAAGACAACAATACAAGAATATTGCAGGAGCTCTTTTTTTATGGGATATTTTCGGGGTTGGATTTTATGGGCATTTCTTGTCTGCAAAAGGTGCTGCGAAGGAGGTAAATGCGACATTCTTGTGTCTCGAATCATCATGTGGGACCACTTGTGCAGACAGCAGGGAATGAGCTGATATTGGAAATTCGGATACTGCTCACATCCTACAGCCGAGCAATCTGCTTCCAGGAAACGTAACTCCAGCTATCTCCTTGTCCGCAAGGCGTCTTTGCCTGAATAATGAACTGCAGTTTCAGATGGTCAAATCGTTATCTTCATCTCCAGCTTTATCATTGTCAAATGATCCAAAAAGAAGAACTTCTGATTCAATTCAAGGATTGGATTCAGAAGAATCTAACCAAGGTGCAATTATAAGGCCCCTTCTTCGCAACAATCTGTTTACTCCTTTATTGACTGATTTGCATGAAATATTCATCGATCTCCCAGCTATTGGAAAGGCACTTGTTTATGCTCAAAGATGCTTAGTGGTCGTTTTGTGTTTACGCATGGGATATGTAAATACAATTTACCACATGTAAATGAATTGAATATTCAAATTTTTAATTATGTACGTTTACAAATGCGGTTTTTTTTTACCAATTTTTTGTCTAATCACACTATTTCCGCATCATTACATATTGATTTAGTTTCCATATTTATTTTAATGATATATGAAATATTATTAAAAGATTTTGTAATGATAAGTATATTCATAAATTAACTTCTAATCTACATGATTTGAAAATGAGATGATAAATATCCATTTTCTGTCAAAATTTTATTTGCGTTTTAGATCCTTCAAAAAGAACATGTCTTTCGACACAAAATATACTTTTCAAAAAAATACATTTCTATCAGTGATCACCTTCACAAAAATACATTTCTAACGTGTTTGGTTAATTAAATATGAATTATATTCTGATGGTTAAGCAAGTAGCATTATTATTAATATTTTTATTAATTGATATTCAATTCAATATTGATCTTAATTCATTATTCAATTTGCATAAAACTTAACCCATGCATCTCATAGGCTTTATGCTAATATTTATTTTTGAATGACGCCATAAATATAAAATACATTCTTCCTTCTCTTTTACATTCATATATACATGTTTAAAGATTTTTTAAAGTATTGCAATAATAAATAACTTTAGAAAAATCACTGAGATATTGGAAGAAAACTAAAATAATAAGGTAATTAACTAGTTAAAAGTTGATATAGAAAAATCATTGAGATATATATTTTATAGATTGTCCCTTAAAATTTTTATTATCAATATGTATTTTATTTTACAGAAAAAAGAAATAGAGGATTTTACCAAAAAATACAGATTAGATTACCAGTGGGCTCAAAAGGTCATTTAACCCCCATGGCACGAGATCAGTCATTTTGCACAAATGGTTGTTTTTTTTTTTTTTAGCACTTTCAACTAGCGTCCCTAGCGACCTTAGTTTTATACGTTAAGGGTCGCTAGGGCCCTGCGGTCTATCAAAGTACAACAAAAAAGCTTTTTTTGTCTCTCTTTCGTTGTCAACGCCCTCTCTTCGCCAAGCCATATGCGCCTGTCTCAATATGTTTCTCGATCGAATAAGATACAATATGCCAAGGATTATTAATATAAATCCCGATATTCTCACAGCAGCATATGCCAGTCAAACCTTGTTACTGGAGAAAAATCCACATATGGGGTTTGTTATATCCACACAACCAGAATCAAGAGCATGAAACACAAGGCAACGACTAAAAATAAAAAATGGAAATTAAGTCCATGTTGTTTTAAAGGTTCTTAAACTCGTGCAAGCGATGAGACTCAACTTGACAAAGAAAAATTCAGTTGCGCTTTTGCACACTTGTACGTTGTCTATGCGAAGGCATTTCCATAAAATCTCATCGCTTCCCATGCCATTTTTGCATGATATTCTTTAATTTTCATTTCTATCCCCTGCCACCATTCTCACTGTGCAAGTGCCTAAGAGGGTTATGACCATAAGATATTTTCTAGTAAAAAGAAGACCCATTTTGTTTGTGAGCAGAGCGGGGATTCTCCTAAGTGGGCGCAGACGGCTTGGCGAAGAAGATTTGTTAGGGTTGACAACGAAAGAGAGATAAAAATCCTTTTTTGTTATACTTTTTTTTTCATACACAGGAGGGTCCCTAGTGACCCTTAACGTTAAAAAACTAAGGTCGCTAGGGACGCTAGTTGAAAGTGCTAAAAAAAAAAAAACACAATATCGTGCAAAATGACTGATCTGGTGCGTTGGGAGTTAAAATGACCTTTTGAGCCCACTGGTCATCTAACCTGTTTTTTTTTTTTCGTAAAATCCTCAAAGAAATATCTATTCAAATGTAATATAAAAAGAAAATAAAAAATAAATTTAAAATTGAAGAAAGATAAGAATATCTTACTATTTAATTATTCTAATTTTTAAAAATAAAAATTTCATAAAAAGTTAAAAGAACTATAAATCCTCAACGAAACTCATAGAGTGGAATTTCTAAATGCATTTCTTTACGGATGTTTCAACAAATTTCACTTTCATTATTGTTTTCTTCGTGCAACTAAGAATGCCGTTCATAATTTAAATGGAGGTTGGGAAATTACATTTTCTCATGATGCTCTAGCACACTTCATTTTTCTTTCTGTTTTTTTTTTCAAAATTACATCAAATAAAATGTTTCAAATAGACAATAGGAGTTCAACTTCAAAATTATAGAAAACTACAACAACCAAATCAATACAGAAAAGCAAAAGAGATAAATACAAAATTTGAGTGATAGATATTCCAACAAACACTGCTAAAAAAACAGTATGCAAATGATGGGAACAAAATGCAAAAGAGAAAAGGAAAATGAATATTAATATTATCCCAGCCCATATCACAAAGATTATTCCTGCTATTTAAGAAAAAAGGACCCTCATAAAAAAAGTTAATTTTGTATCGTAATAGATGGTAGAGAAAATGCAAAAATGCATGTGGGAGGGGCATTATATACGAATATCCTAGGAATAAGTTCTTCCATTTGGTTAATTATGGGATATATAAATAATGGGATCAATGGAAATAGGTAAAAATTACCAAAACATTATGACAACATGAAAAAAAAAACTCAAGGTATCTTTGGAAATTTATTTTCTACATAGCACTTGATGTACGACAGAAATCAAATTCTAATTCTATTAAACAGAAGTCTTACGAATACCAAAATCACATGATGTATTCCCTATAACTTTGAGGATGAAAGCTCAGTTCGGCTTGTGATTTGAATCTCACTTTATTAACCATTCGAATTTCTTCTTAGTCTTCCACTTCACCACATCGCATATATGCTATCTCCATTTGGGGCTCCGATCTTGTTACATTGGATAGGAATCAGCATGTGTTACTTATCTTTATATGCAAGTATTGTAAAAAAGAAATGATGGGGATTTATGATTAAGATGGCATAGAAGGAGTTTAAACCTAATTAATAGGGGTTTACTATATAATAAAAAAACGTCTGATAGAGTCTTATTGTTGCTAAGAGAAAGCGTGTAGGGAGAGAGGTTTTAGAAGTACTTCTACGCTTTCTACTTTTTGTACAATCCATTTATACCTTCTTAATACAAGTACAAAACGCGTGACGGTAGAATGAAATCAAAAGCGTGAGATGGGAAAAATTAGATACAAAACGCACTCATATAGAAACTCTTCTCTGGAGATATAACGTTTAAGACTTACATCTAAAAGTTTTAAATTAAATTCTACATTAGCTATCATGAAAAAACAACTTTTTGAAATATACTTCTTATATTCACATAAAAGTCCCATTATATTATAGATTTCTTTGACATTTTCCAATAGTTTATTTAATTTGTGCTTAATGTCAAAATCCACAAAGGACCCAATTCTTGAAAGTTCATGATCTAGAGTTTGTCGAATTTTTAAAATTTTAAACCAAACTGGTCCATTGGTATAATCCAGTTAAAATATCACTATTAGCTTAAGGTCCATATTGTTTTGAGCCCTTGTAATTTTTTTCCTCTTTTAATATAATGTGCCTTTCAGCAAAAAGCGAATTCCATAAAAGAATTATTATGAAATTTGCTTTATAAAAGTGAGAATGCCATATCTAGAGTAATAAGGATTATTCAGGGTAAAATTCCCTCCAAGTCAAAATGAAAATAATATTAGAATCAATCTTTTTTTATCAAACTATTCTTATCCATCAAAAAGAATAGAGAAATTTCTTAAAAATCGAACCAAACATATTGGAATTGCAATCCTGTTTTCCATCAAGAGATGAAAAGGATGACCTAAAAATCTATGATAGTCATCAATTTGTAGACTCGCATGGTTTCTACAAAGGCAAATAATACCTTAAATCTTCTATACGTGGCAAATAAAATTATAAGTATTTAACTAAATTATTCTTTTTCATTCATATAAGAGCAATCCATACCTCCCAGAGAATCACAAAAATAACTTGTGTGACCAAAGCTTGTCTTTGGCAATCCATGCTCAACTTCCTCACTAACCTAAGTAAAAAAATCAATGATGATAAGTACCATTAGATAATAGTTATCATGGCAATGTAACATCAAGAAAGCAACTAACTGGATGGCACCTTCGTTGTGCACCAGAAAATACATAAAAACAGGCAATAAAGATGATACAATCAAATATTCAAAATAAAAATTAAAAATTAAGCACCAATTACTATGAAATAGAAAATAAAAACTGGCACATATTTAACAACATTTGGAATAAGATTATATTTCTCATTGGCAATAAAAGATAACACGGACAGTTTTTCTAATTCTTACATTAATGGCAAAATCCAATTTAAAAATGATCTTAAAGGATTTTCTCTTATACAAATGTGAAAAAAAGTGTAATGGACCATGCTTTATATGGCTCCTGATATGTTTTTGAATGGAGATTTAGATTATCTTATGAAAATTATTTTATTATTTATTTACATAAAAAAAAACGAATAAGGCTAAGACTACAAACCTTCTTGTGCTGCACCTTCATCCTCAGTACTACATTTCTACAAGCATCACAAGCATCCTTACTCTTTATAGCATCTTCAGGTTGAGATCTTTTACTTTATCCCGATCCATGTCCTTCGTCATATGTGATTTAATCTTCCCATTTTTATCATTGTAGGATAGTCCCGATGGATGCTGAGATTTTTAACAAGGTCAATAAAATACACTCATTAGATAAAAATTTCAAGAGAACATCACAATATATTATTATTAACTTTCAAAAGATAAATAAAAACTATTATGTCTACAAAATGCATCAACGTAATACACTGAATTTTAAGTTTCTTCTCTATATAAATAAGTGCAAAATAATTGAGTATGATATTTCCAACAAATGTTACCATTAAAAGATTCTCCAGATGGTGAATCGATAATCTTCTCAAAGAACCCCACAAAATTAATAAAAAATTTCTTGATATAAGTAGACCAATCAAAGAAAGTAGATGAGATCTCAATGTAATCAAAGGCAGCGAGGTGACACAAAAAAGTTGTTTAGGAGAACTGAGAAGGTGGTTAACACGATGGGCTGCAAGATGGTCACCCTTTGATTTCTCCATGATGCATCATCAAAGCAAACTGTCGGGTCTTTTAATCAGCTGACACAAAAGAACCATTGCACAAAAGTCCGCCATTGTCAAAACCAATTCTAGATAGATCAGAGTACTTGCTTTGTGTTAGTCATTGATATGACTAAGAGCATCACAACATGATTACTGATTTTGTTTGGCCATCCAGGTCATAGATCTGAAACTTAGATTACATAACCAAAATTCAGGCTCCCACCCACAAATCTTCACGCCCAAATGTAATGAAATCAATGACAAGAAATAAAAACAGGCCTAAATCTCACTTACTAAGAGTTATTGCAATTAATTGCGACAAGGAAAAAAGAAATCAAAACCAACCTTTGATTTTTCATTTGCATGTGAATAAAATGAAATGTTCAAGCTTTGAGCGCCTGTTTCAATGGTGGATCGTTGCATTCGAAGAAAGAAAGAGAAAGAAATTGAGAGAAGCCTGGAGAGGAGAGTAGCAATTACCGATTAGCGGAGTGAAGGGGCTATGCACAATAGAGAAAATAATATGAGTTATGCAGATTCTTAGAAACGGGTTGGGTGGAGGTTAAAAGAGGGAGGGTCAAAATTCTCTATTATGGTCAAAATCAAATCGGATTTAACCCGGCTGATTTCTCAATCCAAATTAGTCGGCTTCATATATAATAATTGGATTGTTTGTACTGTTGATGTGTTCCGATATCATCATCAAAGTAATTAAATGAATCATACCTGTATCACTGAAGATGTTCGTGTCAGAACAAAGTATGTGATGATGAAGTATGTGATGATGTGGTTGATGAGGCTATGCTGCAATGATAGATAAGCCCACCTTAGATTGATGGATAAGGCTATGCTGCAGTGATGAAGTAGACAATTGCATCACCATCCATTTATTGTGATATGATTTGAAAGTTCAAATATTTGGGATTTTTATAGTTGACATGTTGAAAATTGGGTAGTTGGGGATTTTTTGGTGTATGCCCTAAAGCCCACTAGCTGCACTCTCATCTTTTGTTACTGGATATTTACTGGTTATTTAATGGAATGACTCTTTTCTTTAAACATGTATATGTATGGTTGTGTAAGGACCATTGTTTCTAGTAAATGAATTAGGTGTGTAGTGCCTACACACAGAAAGGTCTGATTCATGGACACTGGAAACACATATTTGTTCATAACTGAGAGATGGAGCTGGGCACTTCATCTTGGTATAAGTTATAATGAGAGACCTCTCCTGTATTCTTGGTGACTTACCTAAGTCATGGGAGGACTTTCCCGGATTATCTCATTAGTGCATATGCAATGCATTGAACAGGATCATGGTAGGTGTGGTCTCTAAAATAGTAATATCATGAGAGTGATCAAGTCACTCTCATGCTACTGAGTGACCAGTGCTCTTAATCTTGAGCATTTGTGGATGAACTGACCGAAGTCAAGTTCTTGTGCTTTAATTCACTGTGGGTGAGATTCTTTCATGGGTCAACAGCTCTGTGTTTTGGGTACTCGGACTTGATCAGTGGGACGTGCAGATGCAATAAAGATCTATGCCATCTAATGATGGAATGATTCGTCCCCTTAGAATTATCCGATTAATCATCAAATCTAAGATCTTAGTATATGGATGTTCCATATGGATATTGAACTTAAGGGTCGTTCCTGGACTAAGAGAATGATATCCGGATGATGATTATATTAAGGAATTGAAGTTTTAAAGGTTAGATGTAATCGAGAAGGTTGATAGTACATTGGATAACCTGACTTGATTATGGATGTTACTAAGGGGCATTCAGGTCATTACACTTAATAGTCGAAGACAACTGTCACTTTCTGACGAGCTTATTAATATTATATATTTGTCCCTGGAGTTCAACCATGACTCTTTAGTGGAATGAGTTAGGGTTAAAATGGTCTTTATGTTGCTATGGGGTTTAGCATGGACATTTTTGGTCATTTTGGGAGCCAAGGGCAAATATGTCTTGGTCCGCTTCTCTAGTCACTTTCCAAGATTGGCATGGTTTCCTAAAATGTTTAGATGACATTTGGTTAAATTTATTTAGTGGAAAATAATTTTGAGTTTAAATTCAAATAGGCTTTGATGGCATATATGAATTTAATTCTAGATAAATTATTGTGGGGCCATGGTGTGCATTAATATGTGGGACGTCCATAATGGGAATTGCATGGGTAAGGTTTCCAATTTTGAGTAGGTCTCTCTACTTGGAAAGTTGGACTCCTCTTTAGATTAGTATTCCTATAGTAAAGTTTCATTTTCGAATTAGAAACTAAATTAGTAAGTGTTGTGCAACTTGGATTACTAATTGCCAAAGTTTATGGAATGTTCATTTAGTTTCCTTTCTAATTGGAGTGTTTCTAAAGGAAATAAATCTTTAGATTATACCTTTCCTTTTAGGACATCTATGAGAATTAGAAGAGATAGTTTTTAAGGAAAGCAATTCCAAAACTTTCTATAAAAAGGAGGAAGCTTCTCCCCTTGGACGTCCAACACTAAGGAGAGTCCCATCCCACACGTCCAGCCCCCTTTCTTCTTCTTTGAAGATAGTTCAAGGTCTGAGATTTTTTCCATAGAAAAAGGTTCTCAAATCCCATCTAGAAATCTAGATTAAGATCCCACCATCTTAGCCAATCAGATTTGGAAGTGAAATAGAGAAGAAGATCAAAGGCAATTCTACTGCAGAAAATTCCAGCAAGTTGTTTGCTAATTGCAAGTTTGAGTTCAGCCCTTTGGATCTTTTATTTCAGAGATTTGAAGTCTACAAATCTTCAAGGTAATAGTCTTCTTGAATCTCCTTTAATTATACACTTGTTGGTCATGAATTCATGGAGTTATTATGCGATTACTATGGCTGATTTATACTACCCAGATCAGATTTTTTAAAACCTGTTTTGTTACAAATCAGCCATGGACGTCCTTCCTTAGTGATGTCCAGATCTGAATCGCAGTTTCTTTCAGTGGTATCAGAGCCACTCCATGTGAAATCATGATCCCGTGTTGCATTTAATTAATCCTAGATTTATTATGGGCATGGTGGCACCCTACTAAAGTTATGTTTAGATGCATGTTATGTGCAAGTTTCATTAACAATGCTGGAATTTATTTTCCAGATTGTTTAGTGATGTACATAGTGTTTTTGCATTCACTAACCTCTTTGTTTGCAGCCATATATTGCATCCTTGATGGTTCGCATGATTGTTATGTGGATTTGGATGTTTTCTCAATAGTTGGAAAGTGTACGATTGCGCGTTTAACAATCATAGGAAGTTGTAATTCTTTCTTACTAGTCTTGATGTAAGCTTTCTTAAAAAAGCATAGAGATCTCCAATGTAATTTGGGGTTTTGTTTTTTTATGGGTTTGCTTGTATAAATTTAATTTGTTGGAACAAGCAAGAAGAAGAAAGTTTCAAGCAAGAAAGGTTGTAAGTAACCGGATTCCTTAGTGGTGGAGGAGACAAGGCTTCCTGGTGCAAGATGAAATCTATTTTTTGATGTCCTAGTTCGATAAGGATTTGAAGTCTGAAGAGCAAGGAGCCATCAAGGATTGCATACTTTTATTTGCTCTTATATATGGAATGCATGGATGAATGCTTTATATAATTGCTATGATTGTCACCTATAAACATGGCCACCATTAGGTTCTAAAATTGGCATCTTTTTATATTGGATTGTTTCAAGTTTGGCAAATTGTTTTAAATAGAACTTAGACTAGCACCTTCTATTTTGTCTAAGGTTTAAAATTGGATAGGGTTTAGTTTATCTTGGTACCATTGGTTTCCAAAAGAGGCTAAACTAAAATCTAATTAGATGCTACCTATGGGTTTCCATAACCCAAGTTAGGTTTTTGATTCTTTAAAGGGATTTTCTCAAATGTTTTAAAGCAAAGGTTATTTATTTTTAAGATGACTTAAGTCATTGAGTCATAAATTTAATTAACTAAGTTTGCTAGATTTAAAAGAGCTTTTGAGTAAAACAATGTAAAGTCAAATAGTATAAACCCTAGTGATAAATAATTAAGTGGGAGAGGGGTTTTTGGAAAGACCCCACGGCCTTCCAATTTCGGTTCATGTTATCTCATTAAGGTGTTAGTAGGAGCGGCCACCCCTTCGATAGAGTTCTTTACTAAAGACCGCTTTGATGGGTTAATGGGTGAACTAATGTGAATATTCGTAATAAGGTGTTAGCAGGAGCGGCCATCTCTTCGGTGGAGTTCTTTACTAATGATCACTTCTATAGAATGTCCATGAAGTGTTGGTGGGAGCGGCCATCCCTTCGGTGGAGCTCTTTACTAAAGTTCACTTCTAGAATGGATAAAAGTCACTTCCCTTCGGAGGACTTAAATCATAGACATTCTGGGAAATTTCATAAGAAATGGTAAAACACTTGACATAAGACGGTAATGACCTCTCCCTAGGAGTTAAGAGTTATTTGTCATATGAGGCCAAACCAATCAGTGATTGGACTACCACTGGATAGTGTATCCAGATAGTGATAAGCCAAATAAGCATATCTTAATTCAATGTGACTGTAGGCTCGGCCATCCCTTCGATGGAGGGTCTATGAGGAGGTTAAAACACTGATACATTATGATTAGGGTTAAATAATGTAAAAAGTCTTGTGCTTTGTTTTTCCTTTTATAACAAGCACCATATGCATATTACATATATACTGCCTGTCTAATTATAACCATTTCATATCCAGAGAGAGATGGGTAAAGATTCTTTTAGTCCGTTGATGTGCATTCTTCGTGAGAACAAACTGACTGGACCTAATTACGTAGATTAGAAGAGAAATCTTGACATAGTACTCACTGCTGAGGAGTACAAGTATGTCTTGTTGGAAACCTATCCTGATATTGATGCTAATTCTACTGATGACCAGTTAGAGGCTGAGAGGAAATGGAAGAAACGAATAGCATGGCTAAATGCTACATGCTTGCTTCCATGTCAACCGTGTTGCAAACACAGCACGAGCATATGGACACAGCCTATGAAATCATGATGTCCTTATCTGAGATGTTCGCAGACAAAAGCAGGCCAGCTAGGCAAGCTGCTATAAGGACTGTCATGAATACTAGGATGGCTGAGGGAACACCTGTCAGAGAGCATATGCTCAAGCTAATGGATTGTTTCACTGTAGCTGAGATTCTAGGGGCTGAGATTGATGCAGAGAGTCAAACTGATATGATTCTCGAAACTCTGCCGGACTCTTTCAATGTTCAAGCTCAATTTCAATATGAGCAAGATGGACATGATTCTATCTGAGTTAATGAAAGAACTCCAGGCGGCGGAGGCTATCATGAAGCCCAAAGCCCAAGCTCACTTTTTCCAGTCTTCCTCTAAACTAAACCCGAAAGGGAAGAAGTTCAACAAGAAGCAGAATAAGGGAAAAGTACAGAAAAAGGACAATACTGGTAAAAAGAAGGAAAATGGTACGATGGAAAGCCCAAAGGGAAATACTTTAAATGTGGCCTCAAAGGTCATTGGAAGAAAGATTGTCCCAAGTTGCTAGCCTCAGTTAAGAAAGGTACATCTTTTTCATACTACATTGAAACTTGTCTGGTGGTTGATTCTACTGATTCATGGATAGTAGACTCAGGAGCCACTAATCATATCTGCAATTCATTACAGAGGTTTCAGATAATGCAGAAGATTGAGAAAGGAGAGTTTGCCTTTAGAGTTGGAACTGGAGCTAAAGTTTGGGCAGTTGCAGTAGGAGTTGTTTCCTTACATTTTCCATGTGATAGGATATTAGTTTTAAATAATGTTTTCTATGTTCCGGACATTAGGAAGAATTTAATTTCAGTTTCCAGACTCATTGAATTTAATTATTCAGTTTCCTTCCATTCTGGTATTGTTATCAGTAGAGATGGAATATTATATGTTCCGGTAGAATGCATGACAACTTATTTTAAATATATCCTATTGCTCCCACACTGCATAATGTAACAAGAAAACTCAACTTCCCTTAAAGGAAGGTATCTTCAATCAATGACATATCTTTGGCACTTACGTTTGGGTCACATTAACCTAAAACGGATTCAGAGATTGGTAGAAGATGGGCCTTTGAGCTCATTAGATTTCGAACCTTTTCCTCAGTGCGAATCTTGTCTCAAGGGAAAGATGACCAAAAGGTCATTCTCTGGAAAGGGACTAAGGTCAAAAGAGTTGTTAGAATTGATTCACACTAATGTGTGTGGTCCTATGAATAAACCGGCTCGAGGAGGGTATGAGTATTACATCACTTTCACTGATGATTACTCTAGGTATGGATATGTGTACTTAATGCGACGCAAGTCTGAGGCGTTTGATAAATTCAAGCAATTCAAGGCTGAGGCGGAGTTACAACTAGGGAAACATATCAAAGCCCTTCGATCTGATCGAGGTGGCGAGTACCTCCTGGGTGAGTTCAAAGAATACCTCACACAACATGGGATTGTGTCTCAGTTGTCTGCACCGGGCACACCCCAGCAAAATGGTGTAGAGGAGAGAAGAAACCGTACCCTTCTTGATATGGTAAGGTCCATGATGAGTCATGCAACCCTACCCATATCTTTTTGGGGATATGCCCTAGACGCAGCAGCATACATTTTAAATCTGGTACCTTCTAAATCAGTACCTAGGACACCGCAAGAAATGTGGACAGGTCGAAAACCTAGTTTAAGACATATCCACATTTGGGGTTGTCCACCTATGTACTGAATGATAAAGCTACCAAGCTCGAACCCAGATCAGAAATGTGCTACTTCATTGGGGATC